>BQNB010051268.1:0-41081 GCA_026074375.1 Tanacetum coccineum
TGGGATCAACAACTGTTCATTACCCGTTTGATCCTTCGAGCCCCGTTATAAATAACGACAATTAAATTCGTCGTTATCTCTACCACATCATAGGGTATTTATGTCTTTTTAATATAAATATAGATTGAACCATTGGTTCCTAACTCATTAGTCAAAACAGTAAGCATTACTGTTTATTTTTTTGTCTTTTTCTTATTACACAGTTGGTCCTTGTAGACTTTTTTTTGTCTTTTTCCGTAATAAATTTTATTGTTTTATTCAAATGTCACTCAATTCTTTTTTACCTCTTTTACCTTTGGAGACACGTTATCTCCATCCACCACAAATTTATATGTCATATCTCACATAAATAGAAAAATAACTTATACTAGTAACAATTTATTAATCGAAAAACATCCTTACTCACATCTTTACCATTGAAACCACAAACCTTTTTTAGTTATTTTTGT
Source organism: Tanacetum coccineum (assembly GCA_026074375.1). Classification (NCBI taxonomy): domain Eukaryota; kingdom Viridiplantae; phylum Streptophyta; class Magnoliopsida; order Asterales; family Asteraceae; genus Tanacetum; species Tanacetum coccineum. The sequence continues at coordinate 450 of BQNB010051268.1, forward strand.
ACAGTTATTAAAAGTAAAACGAATGAAGCTCTTTCAACCTTGTTCAAACATGGAGATAACGTGTCTCCAAAACCTTACTCTAATCTTCGCAATATTAATATTCACATATTATTTCCTAATCTTCAATCCATCAAAATCTAAACACAATAGTCAATTAGGCTTCAAAAACTATCCAAAAAGTATCCAATACTCGAAACCTCGAATGGTCAACTAAAATCCTTTCCAAATGCATGAACCAATTATAAACCACAAGTAACACAAGAACACAGATCCAACGATGGTCGTGGGTTGTGCGGATACACAGATCTGATCCGGCGATGGTGGGGTACACAGATCCGGTGATTGTAGTTCATTATTTGATGGACTATTGTTCGGTCACTCGGACGATCGGGGTGACTCGGTAAATGAACGCAAAAGATCTGATTTGTGGTTTATGGTCACGACAAAAAAGCGATGGTAAGTTATCTAGATGGTTGTTAGGTTACGGTGATGTCGTGATATTTGTATCTATTAATGGAGGATATGGTGGACACGGGTGGTGGACGAGGGTGAGGGTGTGGTGGTTTTGGTGGTGGAGGAGATGCGGTGGAGATCAGAAGTGTGTTGGTCGAGAACTTCAAAGTAGCCAAAGTCACGGAGCCATGTTTACTAGTTTTGGTCGTGGACACTTAGGGATATCACGGGAGATCACACCTCGCATGCACCGAATTATGCAGGATATCAATATCGTTGATGGTACCAGTGAGGACTTTCCCTTAATTATCTCTAGTGATACTCATATGATCTTATATGATTTGAAGTTAGATGTGGTTGTTTTTATATTGATTTCATTGTGTTTGAAGAAAGTTGGCAAGTGGGAAATTGTAGATCTATACGATAATGGAAATCTAGTATTTACTTTTTGATCTACAATTTCACAAGAAATCAATATTTGTATTCACTTTTCCCTCATATATTGAAAATCAATTCTGAGTATTATAATATTCTTATGAAATATTGATTTCTAAAATATTCTTATGTTTGTGTTCAAACTCACAAGAAATCATATTCACTTTTAGAATTCAAAGTAAGAATAGTGCAAAAGTTTCTTTGACCTGTTATGGTATCTATAAATGATTCTCTAGACTATGGTTGAAGTTGATAGGGACCATGAAAGGTCGTTTAGTTTTACGTAACGAAAATGAGTATCTGAACTCCAACAGTCCAACCATTACGCATTCCAAATATCATTTCTTATTTAGACAAAGTTAAAAATAATGTGAAATAAAAAGCATCACTGGAAAGCTATTGCATATATATAAATATATAGTATAGAAAAAATATGCAACGTTTAGAGCACATGTAATAGAAAAACATAATAAACTTGTGTAGTTAAATAGAAAAAGAATAAATAAGATGTTGAATAGTTATTGCAAATGAAGATAAAAATGATTTTAGACCAAATGTGTAATAGGAAAAAGATAAAAAAAAATGATAACACTAACGGATATGTTTTTCAAATTTTGACCTTAAAATTGATAGGGACCAATGGTGAAATCAAGTTTTGGATGAAAAGACGTAAATACCCATAGTGTGCAAGGCACATGTGAGAGATAACAAAAAAGATAACAGTCGTTACATATAACGGGGCTTGAGGGACCAAACGGGTAATGAACAGTTGCCTCTAGGGACACCGTATGAAAGTCCCCGTAATATGGGGACCAAACGAGCAAATGGGGTAGAGTTCAAGGACCAACAGTGTAATTTACCCTAAAGTTTATGTGATAAAACCTATTCAAGAATGATCTTGGAAACCTTGATCAAAATACAAAGACTATGCGGAAACTAATCTTTATATGTAAGAAGAACAATAGAAATAAACCAAACGTTGTAGCCTCAATATATTAATACGGTTACTCTGAACAGTAACAGGGTTTACAACCTTGAAGCTAACTAAGTAAGAGAGAAATACGTGTAGAGAATGTGTGTATCGAAGTGATGGTCATCTCTACACCCTAGGACCTCCTTTTATAGTGCAAGGGGTCCTAGGTAGTTACAATATAATAAAAACCTGCCTAAATATTTTACATCAATATAATTAATCATTTCCTAAATAAACTTGTAACCTCCTCATCATACTGAATGTCGTTTAATACTTTCCATAAGACCAGGACTTTCCAAAAGACCAGGAAGACTAAATCTTACTACCAGCAGGAACTGTGTACTACCAGTAGGAACTTTGTACTGCCAGTAGGAACGAGTATAACTACCAGTAGGAACTAGAAATTCATAATTCCTAACAATCCTCCCCTAAACTTGAATTTGACTTGGTTAACTTCAAGTTTCTAAGTAGATCTGCAGTTGTTAGCTTGAGGATTGAATCATGATCTTGATCTCTGATCTGCTTGATCTTTCTTGGACATATACCAAAGACTTTGAAGATTGAAGTATAAGCTGCTTGAAATATTGAATGAAAGCAGATGATACTTAACTTGAGTAGAAACATTGTTCAAATAGATCAACCATTAACAGCATTATGAAAATCAGCATCTAATCTTGGACTGCAACAAGACCACCACAGCTACATGAATGGGTTTGATGAGCCTTTACCAAGTAGCCATTCACTCTTGGGCTAGTCAGTCCATTGGCACCCAGAAAGGGGATGATCCATGGAGGACTGAAACCATTTTCCACTTTCAGAACATGAATCATAGGAAGTGGAAGAACTATATGACTTTTGGCAAGTCATTACAGCCATAAACGGATTTGATATGTCTTTACCTGTAGCCGTTTGCTCAGGACTAGCCAACTCTTTATTGTGATAACAAGGTGAGTTGATTACCTTACAATTTTTAGCAAATTGTCAGCTATCAACGGATTTGTTAAGTCTTTACCAAAAGCCGTTTGCGTTTGGACTAGCCAATCCTTTGGTTCCCAATAAGGGCATTATCCATGGTGGATTGATGACCATTTCAACTCTCAGCAAAAGAAGCACGGGTGAGTTAAATACCCTATAGTTTTGAGCAAACTATTAAAGCTATTCAATTCGTTCTAGTCTTTGAGACCTGGGAATTGAGAACCATTGGGTGTTGCACATCAAAAACCATTTATCACTGAAAACCGTCTATGATCATTCCAACAAAAACATTTTGCTCTTCAAAATCCAAAAATATATTTTTCTATGAAAAACATTTCATTACTTCAAAATACTTTTGTTGATTTATAAAAATGACAGCCATAATTTCTTTAAGATCAAAATGTACACTTAGCCTCCCCTCAAATGGAGCTAAGAATTCGCCATTCCAAATTTGCCTCCCCTCAAAATGATAATAAACTTTGTGTAAGAACAAACACCGAGAATCACAATGAGTGATGTTCGATGTCGGACACAACTAGCAGCACAAACTACACGATAGTGGGTAAAGCTACCCGAACCAACCAAAACTGTCGTTAGTGACCAAGTTTTTGTCCCAAATGTGTTACTAAAACTGTCATTGTCTGCAATTAGCGACCAAATTTCTGTCACCGAGCTGTCTCTAAACAGTCACAAAACATGATTCTCCTTCCTCCCATGGTTTTTAGTGATACTTGAAGTGTCACTAAATCGTTGCTTGAGGTGTCACAAGTACGTTTAATACAACCAACAGTACCTTGTTAATCACCTACTGCAACACTTCATCAATGACAGCAACTTCAAGTTTTTCTGTAAAAAGTTAGTCCAACAAACACAGAAAATCCAAACAACAATTCATAAGCATACATTATTTATGAATTGCCCTGCAAAAGAAAACTAGTGCCTTTTGAAGTCCCAAGCCAAAACAGTTTTTGAAATTATCCATAAGCCATCAACAAACCATATTAGTTAAAGTTTTGATGCCATTATTTTGATTTGGAACATGGTCTATGACTCTTGTTTGGTTTCTTCTAGACCCAACTATTTAGCCTTAACATTAATAACCTCTGTCTTTGGCCTAGTAGTATGAACCCCTTTATCCTTAACAAATTAACAGCTCCTATCTGCAATATATCCTGTTTAAATTAGTGTTTTCTTTTGAAAGAGTCTTTTAAGTGAATTAACATATACAAGGCCAATTAGTAAGCATGGCTTGTGTGAACCATGTTACTTTTGGAAATGGGGTGAAAAATCTATCAGAAGTTTTAGATGAATTTACCCTCCTTTATTGTTCCACACTTGTGTAACACTGTTTTAATCATTAAACCTTTCTTTTATTATACATGTATAGTGCAAATGACTAAAACTACCACACACATAGCAAGCTTTATTGTTAAACTCAAAATTTTCACCTAATTTTTGAGTCATCATACCATTCCAACTTCTTTTATTACCTCTAGGACTTTTATTTGTTATTCTAGGGTTACTGCATTCCCAACACTTCATTACCCTATCACAAACAGATTTAGGAAAAGAACCTCAGTATTCGCACTTAAGTTGACTTACAAGAGGCATATTTACTAGTCTTGGGTTCAATTATAACAGGTTTAGGCATAGACTTAAGTGATTCTACACTAGAGTTGGACTCACAAGAGTCAAGGTCACTGTTTTGTGGTTCAAGATTCACTAGTATGGTCTGTTTGGGTCCATATGTCATTTGTGATTCATCAAGGTCAGTGGGATCTGATAGAGGAATGTAGTTCCCTGAAAGAGGTGGGGGAACTGCTTTCATTCTATCAATTTTGACAAACCTGTTATAGAGAGGTGTGCCTTCCACATCTTCAGGAGTAGGGGTAAATACACTAAATTCAGAGTCATCCCATCCTAACTCATTTTCCCTTATATATTTGTCAAACCCCAACCAATTTTATTCGTTTTTTTCTTAACAAGTCTTTGAAGCTATCAATTAGTTTTACAAAGATTTTTGGAAGAAACTTGTCCATATTGCATGATGCTTCTTTCATTTTCTAGCTTAGCTGTAAAGTCCTGATTTTTATCCAAAACTCATCTCAGCATTCGCTTTTACTAGTAATTATTTTCAATTAGGGATTGAAGTTGTTGATTTTCTAATTCTAACTACGGTACAATCCCTAATCTTTTCCTTCAAAGACAACTAAATTATTCTGAAGGACCTTTATTTCTGTTTTTCCAAAGTTTTAAGAGAACTCATTCTTTTTGTTGTTCCCATTCAGAACAACATTCCACAAATGGTGATCACTGTTCATGATCCAGTACTCCATCTTCATGGCCCACGTCTCATATTCATCCTTCTCTAAGTAAGGAAATTTTGCATTGTTGTTTGAGATAGTGGTTGTAACAATTTGTTGGACATTTTGTGTTTGAGTTTTTTCAGGATGGTTTTGTGATTCATCTGCTGAGGATGAAGTCATTGTTAATTCTTTTGAGATGGTTATCTGAAATTGTTTTGGAAAAAGGTTCTTCTTTTACAGAGACTCTCACCAGGCTCTGATACCAATTGATAAAACCTATTCAAGAACGATCTTGGAAACCTTGATCAAAATACAAAGACTATGCGGAAACTAATCTTTATATGTAAGAAGAACAATAGAACTTTGATCTTTATGCGATTTGTCCTAATCTAAATTGTGCGGTTTGATCAAAGTTCTTAAAGCTGCGGTTTGACTTCAAAATACAAAAGTTGCGATTTGATTCAAAAAGGTGCGGTTTGTCATCAACATTCAAAGGTGCGGTTTGATACTCAAAGTGCAGTTTGACTTGTCAACACATGCAGTTTGACCTCAAGATCCAAAAAGTACGGTTTGATCAAAAAGCGCAATTTGACTGAAAATCCAACAATTGTTTCAACTTGTCAACTTAAATTCAATAACAAACACTTAATCATTAACAAAAACACAATTCAAGAACACCTAAACAACATCAAATACACAACTCACATTAATCATTAAAATGTTCCTAGAATATCATTTCACATCAATTTTTGCAATGTCGACTCAAAAAGATATTTATGTTGCTGGTTCCGAAAACCGTCCTCCTATGCTCAACAAAGACAACTATGTTCCATGGTTTTCTCATCTTCTTCGTTATGCAAAGAGCAAACCAAACAGAAAGCTAATCTACAATTCCATTATACATGGTCCATATGTCAGATGAATGATTCCTGAACCAGGTGATCCAGACCGTGATGTTCCTGTTGCTGAAACTTTTCATAAGCAGACTGATGATGAACTTACTGACAAAGAAGTAAAGCAAATGGAAGCAGCTGATCAAGACATTCAGACTATACTCATGGGTCTTCCTGAAGACATCTATGTTGCTGTTGATAGTTGTGAAACTGCTCAAGAAATCTGGTTACGTGTTTAACAAATGATGAAAGGTTCTGATATTAAGGTTTAAGAGAAAAAGGCCAAGTTGTTTAATGAATGGGAAATGTTTAGTTCTACTAATAGGGAATCGACTGAGTCTTACTATCATCGTTTCTCAAAGTTAATGAATGCCTTCAAAAGAAATAAACATTTTCCAGAAAAGATAGCCAATAACCTCAAGTTCCATAACAACCTACAACCAGAATGGAGACGACATGTTACCATTGTTCACAAAACAAAGGACTTGCATGTAGTGGATTATACTCAGTTGTATGACTTCTTGAAGATGAACCAGGAGGAGGTGAATGAACTAAGGGCAAAAAGACCTGCAAGAACACATGATCCTTTAGCATTAATGGCACACTCTCAGAATTCTTATAATTATCCAGTGTTTCACCTAGATCACCCATCACAGATTATCTACATGCAATAACAACTACCCAACAACTACATCCCATAACTATTATTCAACCAGAACTACATGCAACAACCAATGATAAATCCCGAAGACATTTTCGATCCCATAACTGCAATAAACATGGCACTTATTCTAATGGCTAAAGCATTCAAACTTAACTATTCTACACCAACCAAAGAATTTCATCCAACCCACGCAACAGGCAGGCTGCTCAACCGGGTATGAATATGGGGCAAGATAGACTGATGCAGATGGTCGGAGGTAATGGTGGGAATCAGTTTAGACAGTATGCTGGGCAGAATGTTGAGAATCAGAATGGGTATAATGCAGTATAGAATGTTGAGAATCAGGTTGTTCAGAATGCAGTTCAAAATCCGGGTGTTCAGAATGTTGGAAATCAAAATAGGCTTATTGTTGTTTTGAGGATTGCTAATCAGAATGCGAATCAGAATGGGAATGGTAATGTTGTAGCAGCACGGGCTAAAGGTAATGGTAATGGGAACAACGAAAATCAGGTAAGGTATTACAACTGCAAAGGAATGGGTCATCTTGCTAGGAACTGCATAGTCAGACCAAAGAGAAGGGATGTTGCTTATCTTCAGACTCAGTTGTTGATTGCTCAAAAGGAAGAAGCAATGATCCAACTCCAAGCTGAAGAGTTTGATTTGATGGCTGCTATATGGGATCTTGATGAGATTGAGGAAGTCAATGCAAACTGCATCTTGATGGATAATTTGCAGCAAGCATCGACATCGGGTACTCAGACTGACAAAGCTTCTGTCTATGACTTAGGTGTTGTTTGTTTATTAAGAGGCTCTGAATCTAAATCTGATTTGCACATCTGAATCTGAATATTCGATAGAAAAGTCTGGATCAGATTACCATCTGAATCTGAATAACTGGTTGAGAAATATGAATCTGAATAAAATAAAACTGTTTCTTTTGGTAAAAAGTTTAGATGTGTTAAACTACAGTTTTTACAATTTAAATATGAAACGATTGCATTCGCACAAGAAATAAACTTCATTAAATAAATAAAAAACAAATTTTATAGTATAATCAATTTAAAGATGTATGAGTCCGAAACCGTACCCTTCAATTTGAAAAAAAAAATATAAGTTGACACATATCATCTTATACACTCTTTGTCTAACAAAACATACACAGTGATTCTATTTAATATTTTTAATACAAAAGACAAAGGTGAAATAAGAAAAAAATCAAGAAATAAAAAAAAGCCAAAATAAAAAAAAATCATAACAAAGTAGAAAAAAATAAAAACAAAAAAAGTAAGAAAAAAGACATTAAGAGGTGTTAAGACACCCCTTCCACATCTAGTTCAGTAAGAGGTTTATGCTTCTTATTGTCTCTTAATGATAAGGTTTATGCTTCTTACTTGCCTCTTACTGCCTCTGAATGACTTAAAAAAACAGTCTTAATGACCCAAATGTCTGATCGTGTCTGAATGAGTCAGATTAAGATGCTGTTAAGAGACATTTCTGAAAAAACAAACACCACCTTAGATGGATCAGCTGAGGTACACCATTCTAAAAATTGTTATGATAATAATATATTCAATATGTTTACTCAAGAGGAGCAGTATACTAAGTTACTCAAGCCCATTTCTGAACCACACCAAATTCAACAGAATGAAAGTAATGTTATCTCTGCGGTTTCTAGTGTGGAACAAAGTGAGGGAATAGTAGAACAAAATCCTGCTACTGTTGAGGAAACGCGTGCTTTATATGATTCATTATATAATAATTTGGCTATAGAGGTTGAGAAACTCAATAAGCTCAATCGCAAAAATGAAAGAAACTAATGCAAAATTAACCACTGAGCTTGCTAGATATAAAAATCAAGAAAAATGTTTTGAAATCAATCAAGAAAAATATGATAAACTTGAAAAGTGTTATCAAATGTCTGTTTATCAAGAGCAATGTCTTACTAAAAAGATAAATGCACTTCACTTAAGTTCTGCTAAAACGATAACGACTTTGAATAAGGAAATTGCAAATTTAAATAACCAGCTTTCAAAATAAAAATCAACTGTTTCTTCTCTTCAAGAAGAAAAGAAAAAGTTGAAGTCTGATTTCAAAATACGCGAAGACGAGCTTCTTGATAAACAAATTCAACTTGAGAATAAGATAAAGGAATTAGATAACATTTTGGTAAAAACGGGTCAATCGATTCAAACGATGCACATGCTTTCACCTAAGCCAGACTCGTTTTACCACACCGAACAGAAAATGGCTTTGGGTTATCAAAATCCTTTTTATCTCAAGCAAGCTCAGCAGAAACAACAGAGTTTGTATAATGGCAAAGTTCTATTAGAAAAGCATGATCCTCCTGTTGTGTATGATTCGGAGGAGACACTGCAACTTGCTCAAGAGAGTCGCTTAAAAATGAAACAATTGAACAAAGAAATAAAACCGACAAATTATGCAAAGATTAATCAACTTTCAGAGGTTTTTGTTTCTCAAAAGGCCAAGTCACGTGAAGAGTTGTATTTTTCAAATATACTAACCAAAATGGGCCAATGTTATCTAAATTCGATATCCAAATCATTACTCCAATACCAAATAAGATGTTTTGGATATCCTTCTCAGTGTTGCACAAAAATTTCTAAATGAGGTAAAAAGCATCGTTGTGACTCTTCAACGTGTTGTAAAATAAAAAATGACATTAGATATTCACAATTGGTCATCTTCTGCTTATCAAGAGCTTCACACAATTATGACTCCATGTGTATCAGATACCCTTGATCTTTTGTCTCAGAAACTAGAAGATGACAACGTGGAATTAGAGTTTCAGATTTTGAATTATGCTAAAGAAAATACTCACCTTAAGACTACATACAAGAACCTGTTTGACTCTATCAATGTGACACGAACTCAAACCAAATCCATAATTGACTCTTTGCAAGAAAAATTACATAATACGATTTATGAAAAGGCCAAGTTAAGAGCCCATTTATTTGATAAGGTTTATGTTAGTATAGATTCACCACATTAACAAGATCCGGAGGTTGGATAAAGTGAAAGAGAAATTGAGACATGTTTATTAGAGAGAAAAGAGTAAAAGAAAAGATAGAAAAAAGAAGAAGTGATGAGAGTTAGTTGTGTGTGTGCTTCAGAGAGATATAAGGAAGACACACACACTCACTTTTACAAAAGTGAACTTCTCCCCCTCCATGGAAGTATGGAGGGAGTATTTATAGTCCTAGTGACACATAACTATCATAGCTTGTCATTATTAGTCCCTACGTGTCACGCTATAAATAAACTACTGTAATTCCATGTATGTCACCATATTTTAAGGCTAACAATCTTCCCCCAATATCGGACGAAACAGAATAACTTACAATAGTTCCTAGACAGGAACAAATACAACACAAATAAAGTCTTTTAAAGCGCTTCCAAAGCTGAAGTGTCCTTCTGAGTTCCTCCTGTCTTGAAACTGTACTCCAACTCGGATCTGTCAGTTGTCTTTACTTGTACAGGAACCATTGTAGTATGCATGAGTTGGATTAACTTCCCCCAATCCATGCAGCATGTCTCAACAAGATTTCTTCATAGACTCTTTTGGGTCGAAGTTTCTGAACACTTCCCCCAAACCAACATCCAAATCTTAAGCAGATTCTGAAACATTGATGTAAGCTTGAACAATCTTCTACATTGTCATCAAGTGCACAGCGAATTTTTGTAGAAGACAAACCACACTAACACTCAATGACTGCTTCTTGTCATTAGGGCTTGGTGAATATTCGTTCGGGGGTGCATGCGAGAAATCAGCAACTGTTCTTCTCACGTTTGCAGAATACTTCACAACATGTCTAAGCATTTTAGGGGCTAACAAACTTCCCCTGGACGTAGACATGGGAACATCTTATTCAATAAAGTCCCAGATGAACACATTTTCCCCCTGATGGTTGTGAACTCTCGGTAGCATCATGTCGTGTACGTTCATATACACGAGAAGTCTTGTCATAAGCCAAGAAATCTTGATGATACAAAAGAATCAATACCCTCTTGACTTCAGAAACCCGATGTAGAGGAGATAAGCAAAAACAAGAACAACTTGGTAATAATCAAGGTCTTGTTGAATGAATGTTCATCGAAGAACGTTTGAGATTCTTGCTTATACTGTGAAGTATCTTATGTCTTGGAATAAGCCCAAAAATACTCGTTAGAAGTGTAATAGCTTATTTGGCTAACCTCGTTCTGTCGCTATTGTCCATGATCACTTGTAAAGTTAACTCGATATACCAAACCTTGAACGAAGTAAAATCCCCCAATTATGTTACGTTACTCTTGCACTATTGTTGATTGAAGAACGGTGGTATAAGAAAATCTCTAGGTACCTTATACTCCATCAAAAAAAATGACATTAGATATACATAATTGGTCGTCTTCTGCTCATCAAGAGCTTCACAAAATTATAAAAAATGAAATTTTCCCTATCGTTAACCAAGTTGATGCTAGAGTTCAAAAATTCGAAATATAATTTGTGAAAGAAGTAGCTAAATTTGTTCGAGACTTCAAATCTCTTACAAAAGAAGCTGATGAATCCCTTTCTAAGCAAAAGGCTTTGGAATATGAAATCGAGCGTCTCTTGAGAGCAGTTGTCAGTCAAAATATTATGTCTATTATGCAAAATCCTACTGTTGTCGAAACATTCGATCTCCAGACTAAGCTTGAGCGTACAAAAGAAAGGTTTAAAAAAGGAAAATGAATATGCTAAACTTTGGGATGATTGGTACAAAAAATGTGAAGAATGCAAATATGACAAAATTTCGTACGATAAAGTTTATAATGACATGCAACAAAGGATCGAACGGTTGCAAGCTCAGTTGGGAGATCTTAAGGGTAAAAGTAAGGATACCCCATGTGTATCAGATACCCTTGATCCTTTGTATCAGAAATTAGAAGATGAGAACGTGGAATTAGAGTTTCAGGTTTTGAATTATGCTAAAGAAAATACACACCTTAAGACCACTTTCAAGATAATTTTTGACTCTATCAGCGTGACACGGGCTCAAACCAAAACTATAACTGACTCTTTGCAAGAAAAATTAAATGATACGATTTATGAGAATGTTAAGTTAAGAGCCCAGTTATTTGGTAAGGTTTCTGAACAAAAGGACACCACTAAAGGAACGAGTGTGAATACTAAGTTTGCAAATCAATCAATCTTGGGGAAACTGTCTTTGCAATTTTTCAGAAACCATTCTGTTGTTTGACAACCGAATACGTTTCAATCTAAACGACCAATATATTTAAACACTCGGGGTTCCTCCTAAGGTTGTTGAGTCGAATGATTTGTCAAACCCAATCACTTCAAACTCGGTACCTACCACCAAAGAATCAAAAGTTATGAAAAATGATAAAGTGATTGCCCTGTAATGTTTATGATTAATCCGTTTAAGAATTCTAGGGAAGACAAATTTGTGCCTATCAACAAAGCTAGAGCAAGTGTTAGGACATATCCGATCATAGTTTCATAAACTCATGTCATCACTAAGAAAGATGTTAATTCTAACTCAAATGGTTTCTCTTCTACATGTGTAGACAACACTGCTAAGACCAAAAGGCCACAGCCTAGGAGCAATACAAAGAATGATAGGGTTCCATCTGCGTCTAAGAGTAGTTGCATCAAGAATAAAAGAAGTTGAAGTAGAAAAACACTGTAGGAATTTACTATTTTCTAAGAACCAGAAACGTATGTCATCTGAATGTAATAACATTAGGCTTGCTATTCGGGATGATAAATATGAAGTTGTTTGTGCTATGTGTAGGCAATGTTTAATTACTTTTAATCATGATGTATGTGTGCTCCATTTTGTGAAAGACATAAATTCTTGTGCTACCAATCAAAATGCAAATGTTTCAAATGCTGCAAATCCAAAGAAACATAAGCCACAAGCCAAGAGACCTAAGAAGTTAGGGCCCAAAGAAAGACTTGCTTCACATACGCCCTGGGTTTTAAAAAGCGAGAGGTGCTCCGTTACGCTAAGGCTTAAAAAACCAAAGTGTGGGGCGATGAGGCAAAAGCGCACGCCTCATGTAGGCGAGTGTACTTTGTACAAATTGATTTTAACTTTGTTAGAAATCAAGATAAGCATAATTCATATATAGAAAACACACCAAGAAGACATTTAACAACAACAACAACGATTCATTCCCCATTCATTCTCAAAGGTTGCGATTCCTCATCGCTAAAATGCTAGATATTACAAAAAAAGATCATAAGCTTATCAAATTCCTAGGGGAGAATAACAAAAGGACCACAAAGGCATCCACGTAATCAAAAAACAATGCAATGCATAAGAACGAATGGGGATTTATGCAAATCAGCAGAGGCGTTTTAGTTTAAGTGTCCATTTTAACCCTTTAAGTTTAAATGCATAAGAACGAATGGGGATTTATACAAAAACCAACTGGAAGGGACCAATAATAGTCCATTTAAACCCTTTTAGCTTAAATGTCCTTTTTAGACCCATAAACACATGAGGTGTTAAAAAGCGCTCTTCAAGGGCGCCAAAAACCACCGCCTCCAACTGCCTTATGTAACGGTTATGCATCAAGGGTCCTGATGCGATGACCTCAGTGCCTCAGCTTACCTCACGCCTTAGGCGTTAAAAGGCGTGTTTTATAAACACAGCCTACGTCTAGTAAACCTAGAACTTGCCTGAGGTGGTCACCAACTGGAAGAATTTTTGACCTTAAAGGAAAAATAATTGCATCTAGTAAATCTGAGTGTCAATCTGACAGCTCTAAAGGTGATAATGCATGTACTTCTAACCCTCAGGAACCTACAAGCAAACGGTTTCCAAATTCTACTTTTTATTTGGCAGGTTGTCTAAATTTGTTTATGGTGTGTCGACTCGGGGTGCTCAAAGCATATGAAAGGAAATCTGAAGCTTCTCATAAATTTCGTCTGGAAGTTTCTGGGAACCGTCCGCTTTGGAAATAATCATATTGCTGTAATTTTGGGTTACGACGATCTTCAATAGGGAAATATTTTAATTACAAGGATTTATTTTGTTAAGGGCTTGGGGCACAACATGGTCTCGGTTGGTTAGTTTTGTGATTCAGATTTAGAGGTCGCTTTCAGAAGAAACACACGTTTCGTCAAAAATCTTGAAAGGTTGATTTATTGAAAGGAAATTGTACAACAAATCTTTACACCATCCACCTTCATGATATGGCCTCTGCATCTCCAATCTGCCTCATAGCTCGTGCTACTTCTACCAAATCTTAGTTATCGCATCAGCGATTATTGTCACACCTCGTCAGCGGTGAAACCACGGGAATGCGACACAATGATTCACATTGCACAAGATACAAGATCATACCATACATTGTTTGCAAAAGTTTACAAATTTCGCGAACTTGGAAAAAGTCAAACAGTTGTCCTTCAAAAAATCTCCAAAATGTAGTAATCTTTGATTCCCAATACTTCACATTTACCTTTGTTAATAACACACATGAAAATGATACTCAAAAATATCAACAATAATGTTGGTGAGCTCGTAAGTTTGACTCAAAACCTATTCGATGTGCCAATATCTCAAACAGTTGGACAATTGTGCTATATGACAGTGAATATATGCAAAACAATCACAAACCCATGACTTGGCATCCCCGCTAATCATGTACCAAGACCTAGCATACCCGCTAGTCTTATCACAAGCGTGTACCAACTCTCTTAGGGTCGCAACCCCGAATGACATACCACACCTAAAGCCTACCAGCTGGAGCTATATTTAGGGCGAAGAACCACACAAAAAGATCACACAGCATATCGTACCAACACATATCATTCATATAGCAGTCATAAGCACATCAATTGTCCCAAAAACAAAACCACATTACGCACAGTTCATAAAACTGTTCAAAACACATCTGAGTATCATTTTCCCCCAACGAAAAAGATTTAAAAAGTGGGGCTACGAGAACTCACCTCAATAGATGATAATAACCATAGATAATCTCTACACAACAAACCAAACAATATCTACTCAACGAACCAAACAATCTCTACTACGCACAACGAACCAAACAATCTCTACTACGCACAACGGTACCCGACCACAACCTAACATTTATTTTGCCTTATTAATATTTTGAACAAAATCGTCGTAATGTATAAGTGTTCGTCTTTACTCACACAAAATTCTCATTCTCTTTACAAAAACCCTTATCGTTATCTCAAAACTCTTATTCCCATTACAAACCTTTATTCTCGTTACAAACATTTTGGTATTATGGTTGTGTGGTACTTAAGTAGAACAACTCAATGCACTTGGGCTAAGTGCGACATCGACACAAAATACTCAAAACATTCCCTATCGTTAAAACGAGACAGTTGACCAAGGAATCCAAGAGAATCCGACGAGAAATAAATAAGAGTTCAAAGATCAAAATAAACAAACAAACATCCCCGCAACATAAAGTATATATATTTAAATATATATGTATAATAATAAAATAATTTTTTTATTTTCGTCTCTTTATCGGGCTGAATGTGGTAAGTATAAAATCTTATCGTCTTAGTACGTCCATGTTCAATCGTTTAATCTTAACATTTAACATTTATAAAAGTCGACTTTTGTCCTTTAGTTGAATTGACTCCAAATAATCATTCCACATTATTTTCTAAGTGCGACATTTTTTCACAAAATTTCGACATGGCCTGTTCGTTTATAAAAGGTTTCCAAGGTTTCAAAACCTTAAATTTCTATACCTTTCACAATTTTTCTAAAATTCTGACAAAATGCCAAAAAGTGCTATTCCAAAGTGTTTATCCATTTATTATTTAAATCAACCATATTAACCATTTTTCTACTTCCGTAAATCTATTTATCCGACTTAGTAATTCAAACTACAAAATTTTCCTTATTAGGCCCGGAAGCCCAACGTTAGTCCAATAACATTTGTTAAGTCCAATATAATTACTTTTAATTCCAATCTAAGTCCCTTAATCAAGTTAATCTATTCACAAGTACAATTTATAATTTTTTTCTCCTATTAGGCCCGGAAGCCTAATGTTGGTCTTAATATTTAGCCCGATAGTAAAATTAGTCCATAACCTTTTATATAAGTCCAAAATATAAAACGAAGCCTAATAAGCCGAATCAAATGGGCCGAACTCCAATAAGTCATAAGCCCAAATATAAGTCAAAATCAAATATAAGCTAAAACCGAGTAAGCCCAAAATGAACACAAAATGGGCCAAGCCTAATTCTTTTCTTCTTTTCTTTCTTTTGCCGAAACCAACAATGGCCCAAAATCAAATAAGCCCTAAATGTGCTTATTTTTAAGAAAGGTTTCAAAAATAAGCCCTAATAAGCATTTGTCTCAAAAATAAATTTACCACCACAGCCTTAATTTAAAAGTGTTCAACCCTTTTCCTTTTTCTTTGTGTATTCGACGCAAACAAACACCCTGTTAAATCATTCGTTTCGTTTTCAAGTTTTGATTTTTACGACGATCAACTTGTACAACTAGCATTTAGATACCATAAGAAACACAAAAGTACAACTTAAATAAAATTTTAGAAAACTTAAAAATTTGGAAGTTCTTGGTTTGGTTTGACGCAAGGAAAACAAACCCCAATATCTTTCTTACGACCCGAGACTATCAAATATCAACCCACTATACTTTCTAACCCCGTGTTCTTGCTAAGTCTTCAAAAATTTACATTTCTTGTTCTTCTTGTTTGCGTGCGAAACCCAAAAGAGAGAAAGAAAGTAAGTTTTTAATTTTTTTGTTTGATTTTTAAATGTGTGTAATGTATGTGTGAGGTTAGGACAAATATACATGTACCATGCATGGACTATTTAGCTAAAAACTTGCCTTAGTGTTCCCTCTTCTTGTCCCTAACCGGCCATGGATTCTATGTGGCTCGGGATTCCTTCTTTCATGTCGGATTCACTTAAAACTCAAAAACTTTGACTATAAAATATTTCCCAAAGTTCCGTAGTATTTTTATTGATCTTAAAAACATTTTTCCAATAATCTAGGTTATTTACATGACCTATTTCTAACTTAACTTCCTAAAAAAATTCATTTTGGACATTTAACGGACATGTCGGGACCAAAATACGAGGTTACTTCAAATCAAACCAAAACCTTTCTCACAAGTTTAAAAGTTTTCTCAAATTCAAAAATACCTCTTATCACTTTAGACTTCATTCACAAATTTCACTTTTACGACCGAAAATCACACAAAAACGCTTGTTTTTTAATAACTTTTAATTCACACCTCCATGATTTACGTTCTAGAAAAACGTTACTTCAAATTACGAAATTACTTATTAAATAAGTTTGTTAAATTCACCCACGATTATTTCAACCCGTTTTCAATTTAACTGTCGTGCCGGTATGCGTTGCGTGACGATTCTCACGAAACACGAGGAAAACTCTCCGGAACGCATACAATGACAACCTAAACACTCAGATATGAGAAGATGAATCAAAAGTGAATCACTTACGGACCTTAAGACTCTCTCAAAACCCGATAAATCCGTAACCGTTTTACGCAAAATAAGTCAACCGAAGTCAACTTTTCAGCTTTCTGCCAATAAAGCCGACAAAATCAAAAGACTCCGATAGGAAATTACGATATTTTATAATACTTAACCCTGGACAAGTTATCGATTATCACAGTCTAATCCCCTTAAAGGAACTCAAATTCTTAATCTCAATCAATAATAGGAAAGTTCCATTCCCCAACTCAACACACTAGTCATTTGTCAATTTGGTCTCTTCAAGTGGGGTTTCTTTTGATTCCCTTAAAGACCTAGTTTAGATGTCTAGCTCTTATACTTTCTTATGATCTATCCAGATCTAGTCTCACGCAACATGATAGTCTTTCCTACTATCTTCTCAACTTATTAGTTCTTCCTAACCTTCGGGTCACATATTGGTCGGGTGTCCGGATATGATCCTGTCCTCGACGTGTCAACAAAACTCTTAGAACTTTTGACGGCATCTAGTCCCTCTGTTGTTCTATTCAGTGGGATCAATCCTCCAAGAGGTATGTGTCCCACACATTTCGACCTATGCATTGCTCTTTTCAAGAACATCTATGGTCTGCTTATCAAAACTTAGACTCTTGCAAGTGGATTTTACTTGTTTTGAGTATTCTAGGTTCTAATTCACTAAGGATTTAGAATATTCATCAGGGTCACACTCTGATCGAAATCAGATTCTAACTTAGCTTACTACAATCGCGTCCAAGTCTTCTCGCGACTACACAGGGTTTTACCTAAGTCAGCATTCTTCCAACGCAACTGTTTGACATGTCACTTGAATATTTTTCAAGTTCCATATAGGTGGTGAATAAATGTGTGAGGGGGGTCTCACAAGAATGGAAATCCTATCCGAGGTGAGTGACGAACCATGTCACTAATCGGTATAGACAACGACGTACTTAGGTACCAAACGTATCTACTCATGTAATAAAACGTACTACCATCCATTGATTTCAAACTTCCGTATTTAATCATCCTACTACTATCATATCCATGATTTTGATAAGAATCCACTATCGACTGATACTAATCAGTTCATAACTACTACCACTGAGACTACTCAGTTCAAATCTAACACTAACTGAAGCTACACAGTATAGTGGCATACAAAATCCTAATACGAAAGCTCCATATAGACTACGACTCCCCCAGACTCCTGTTCTCCTCCATCCTATCCACCGATCTAATCACGCAATCGCGCACAGCCGCCCTCAGCATGTGGCACTCCTAAATCATGGTTCTCCCTCTAAATATCATATATAGCATGCCACATTCTGACCTGCACATGCCTCTAATGCCAACATCGGCTTCCATATAGCACTAAATGTCACCGTAGCTCTCTCCTGCTCCCGCTCTAAACTCCTAAACCTATACCTCTCTAAAAAGATATCATCTCTAACTGCTCCTGACCTAGTATACAGCTCCCTCACATCCCTATCAATATCCGCAACCAAAGTAGGTGGTAGCGCATCCAAACGCTGAGTATGATCATGAAGTATGCTCTTATGAAGCTCTAACTGCGCCCTGATCTTTATAAACTGATCCTTATCTACCGATATGGTGGCTGTTGGGGTAGCCACTAGTGAAGCTATGGGAGATAGAACTATTGGGGATGATGGTGAAACTAGTAAGGAACCAAGCGACCACTCAAGAGATGGCGGTGTCTAAACAGGTGTAGCTAGTGGTACATAAGCTGGAATGTCAATGTAAACCCTGCCATCCTCGGGATCTACCCATGTATCAAGGGTGGGTTGTCTAAACGCAGATACCCTCTCTACTCCCTGCTGCTCCAACACAGACCTAGAGCTCTAACCTACCTCGAATGTACTAGGTATCTGGTCCTCCTCTACTGCTAACTCACGACGTCTCAATGCCCCATATCCAAGTCTTAAAGGCTATCCCGCGTCTGTCTCCACAACCGGAACTGCCTGCTGCTGACCCTCAGGTACAACCTCCTCCTCTTCTAAACCAAGTCCCTCGTCCTCTAAACCCTGACTCTCATCATCTAAACCATGACCCTCATCACCTAAACCATGACCCTCGTCATCTAAACCCTGACTCTCGTCATCTAAACCATGATCCCTATCATTTAAACCATGACCCTCGTCATCTAAACCCTGACTCTCGTCATCTAAACCATGATCCTCGTCACCTAAACCATGACCCTCGTCATCTAAACCCTGACTCTCATCATCTAAACCATGATCCCCATCACCTAAACCACGACCCTCGTCATCTAAACCCTGACTCTCTCTCTCTCTCATCATCCTTATCTGAACTCTCATCCTCCCTATCCTCCTTGGTATCCTCCTCCCCTAACTCGTCCTCCTCACTATCAGTATCTATAATGAGCTCAGATGTACCTCTATATCTCTTTCGCACCAGGAGGGTCAGAGATGATGATAGTGATGGTGTCTCGTAAGAAGATCTATACCTCTTACAGAAAGCTGAATTTGACAAGGCCATCGCCTCTGCCAATCTGGCTAAATGACCAGGGGACATGGCGGGCTGGGCACGCACCGTCATACGTGTTATCTTAAGGTGAAATGAAACTCAGGTAGGTGTAGGGGTAGGTGAAACATGAGTAAGTGGATGATCTGGTGACAATGATGCGGTGGAATCCGATGAAACTAGAGAATGAGATGAAACAGTCCTAGTACCTGACGGATCAGAAGCCTCAAACTCCTCACTTATAAGGGGTACTTTAGAACCTAATGGTTGTGACTCCTCTGCCTCTGAGGGAGCCTCTTCTGGGTCTGACTCAATATCTGTATCAAATAACTGGGCCTACCTAACCGCTACATAGGGGTCATCAGGTAAAGGGACGGGCACTAGGGAGCTCTGAGCTCTGTCAGTCTGGGTGATAGTCTCCGAATCAACATAAGCTGTTGTAGACATGACCTGTGATAACACGGTAAGGGTATAAGTATCTTTTCAAAATATCATTACTCAAATTACCAGCATCACAATGCTTTACATATATATAATCAACATAACATTTGAAATTAGGTGTTCGTAACCGTATATACATGTGTATATATATATATATATATATATATATATATATATATATATATATATATATATATCAAATAGACCAAGAGGTACGAACGACAAACAAGCACCAACAAGGTTCTACATAGAATAAGCACTTCAAGGCATCATACCATACCCTAACATATCTATTAAGGGCACATCCTTAATCAGCATCGCTACCAATCAATCATACCTACCAAGGCTCTTAGGGCATTATGCACTACACAACATAACTACCCAATACGCATCCTCAACTAACGTCGCTCCCCGCGACATATCTACTTAGGCTTCCAGGGCATCATGCAATATAATCAAGGCATCATGGCAAGCACTAGGCAATCAACAACACTCTAGATTCCAATACTTGTAAGTGTTCTCATATCACATCACTACACGAAAGTACGTATTACCCAATACGTACGTTTGAGGTCAACTCATTTTTAGTTGGTCTTATCATCTACACATCCCTCCCTTCCTATAACATAGCTTAAGAAAACTACCCCCATTATTTCATGGTCCTTTGTAAATTAAGCATAGTTGATCAGACTATGCGTAATTTAGGAGATACCATGAATTGCTCGGGCTAATTAACTTTCGCCATGTTCGAGGTTTTATGAAAACTCTAGTTTGGTTATAGTTGCGTTTTCTTTTTATTTGAAAAAAAGCATGCTCTATAACCTTGGCTCTGATTACCAATCCGTCACACCCCATCAGCAGCGGAAACATAGGAATGCGACATAATAATTCACATTGCAAAAGATACAAGATCATACCATACATTGTTTGCAAAAGTTTATTTTAAAAAGTTTACAAATTTCACGACTTTGGAATAAGTCAAACAATTGTCCTTCAATAAATCTCCCAAATGTACTCATCTTTGATTCCTAATACTTTACATTTACCTTTGTTAATAACACACCTGAAAATGATACTCAAAAACGTCAACAATAATGTTGGTAAGCTCATAGGTTTGACTCAAAACCCAATCGATGTGCCAATATCTTAAACAGTTGGACAATTATGCTATATGACAGTGAATATATGCAGAACAGTCACAAACCCATGACTTAGCATTCCCGCTAATCATGTACCAAGACCTAGCATCCCTGCTAGTCTTATCACCAGCGTGTACCAACGCTCTTAGGGTCGCAACCCTGAATGACATACCGTACCTAAAGCCTACCAACTGGAGATATATTTAGGGCGAAGAACCACACAGAAAGATCACACAACATATCGTACCAACACATATCATTCACATAGTAGTCATAAGCACATCAATTATCCCAAAAACAAAACCACATTTCGCACAGTTCAGAAAACAATTCAAAACACATTTGAGTATCATTTTCTCCCAACGAAAAAGATTTAAAAAGTGGGGCTACGAGAACTTACCTCAATAAATGATAATAACTACACATATAATCTCTACACAACGAACCAAACAATCTCTACTACACACAACGAACCAAACAATCTCTACTACGCATAACGGTACCCGACCACGACCTAACATTTATTTTGCCTCATTAATATTGTGTATAAAATCGTCTTATTGTACAAGCGTTCATCTTTACTCATACAAAATTCTCATTCTCTTTACAAAAACCCTTATCCTTATCTCAAAACTCTTATTCCCGTTACAAACATTTATTCTCGTTACAAACATTTTGGTATTATGGTTGTGTGGTACTTAAGTAGAACAACTCAATGCACTTGGGCTAAGTGCGACATTGACACAAAATACTCAAAACGTTCCTAATCGTTAAAACGAGACAGTTGACCAAGGAATCCAAGAGAATCCGACGAGAAATAAATAGGAGTTCAAAGATCAAAATAAACGAACAAACATCTCCACAACGTTAAAGTATATATATTTAAATATATATGTATAATAATAAAATAATATTTTATTATTTTCATCTATTTATCAGGCTAAACGGGGTAAATGTAAAATCTTATTCTCTTAGTGCGTCCATGTTCAATCTTTTAATCTTAACATTTAACATTTATAAAAGTCATATTTTGTCCTTTAGTTGAATTGACTTCAAATAATCATTCCACATTATTTTCTAAGTGCGATATTTTTCACAAAATTTCGACATGACTCGTTCGTTTGTAAAAGGTTTCCAAGGTTTCAAAACCTTAATTTTTTATACTTTTCGTAATTTTTCCATAATTTTGACAAAATGCCAAAAAGTCTTATTTCAAAGCGTTTATCCATTTATTACTAAAATCAACCATATTAACCATTTTTCCACTTCTGTAAATCTATTTATCCGACTTAGTAATCCAAACTACAAAATTTTCCTTATCGTGCCCGGAAGCCCAACGTTAGTCCAATAACATTTGTTAAGTCCAATATAATTACTTTTAATTCCAATCTAAGTCCATTAATCAATTCTCAAGTCTAATTTATAAATTTTTCTCCTATTGGGCCTAGAAGCCCAATGTTAGTCCATTAAGGTCTTAATATTTAGCCCGATAGTAAAATTAGTCCATAACCTTTTATATAAGTCTAAAATATAAAACGAAGCCCAAGGCCGAATCAAATGGGCCGAAGTCCAATAAGTCATAAGCCCAAATATAAGTCGAAATCAAATATAAGCAAAAACCCAAATAAGCCGAATCCAATATAAGCCAAAACCAATTAAGCCGAACCAAAATAAGCTATAAGCCCAATATATAAGCCGAACCAATAAGCCAAGACTAAATAAGCCATAAGCCGAAATATAAGCCGAAACATAAATAAGCCATAAGCTCGAATATAAGCCAAAACAATATTAAGCCATAAGCTCGAAATCAAATAAGCCGAGACAATAAGCCATAAGCCCAATAATAAGCCGAAACCAAAAAGGCCGAATGGTTATTGGGCCGAGCCCAATAACCCACTTTCCTTTTGGTTGGGCCGAACCAAACAAACCAAGCCCGAAACCAACAATGGCCCAAAATCAAATAAGCCCTAAATGTGCTTATTTTTAAGAAAGGTTTCAAAAATAATCCCTAATAAGCATTTGTCTCAAAAATAAATTTACCACCACAACCTTAATTTAAAAGTGTTCAACCCTTTTCCTTTTTCTTTGTGTATTCGACGCAAACAAACACCCGTTTAAATTATTCGTTTCGTTTTTAAGTTTTGATTTTTATGACGATCAACTTGTACAACTAGCATTAGATACCTTAAGAAACACAAAAGTACAACTTAAATAAAATTTTAGAAAACTTACAAATTTGGAAGTTCTTGGTTTGGTTTTGACGCAAGGAAAACAAACCCCAATATCTTTCTTACGACCCGAGACTATCAAATATCAACCCACTATACTTTCTAACCCCGTTTTCTTGCTAAGTCTTCAAAAATTTATGTGTGTAATGTGTGTGTGAGGTTAGGACAAATATACATGTACCATGCATGGACCATTTAGCTAAAAACTTGCCTTGGTGTTCCCTCTTCTTGTTCCTAACCGCCATGGATCCTATGTGGCTTGGGATTCCTTCTTTTCATGTCGGGTTCACTTAAAACTCAAAAACTTTGAATTTAAAATATTTCCCAAAGTTCCGTAGTATTTTTATTGATCTTAAAAACATTTTTCCAATAATCTAGGTTATTTACACGACCTATTTCTAACTTAACTTCCCATAAAAGTTCATTTTGGACATTTAACGGACGTGTCGGGACCAAAATACGAGGTTACTTCAAATCAAACCGAAACCTTTCTCACAAGTTTAAATTTTTTCTCGACTTCAAAAATACCTCTTATCACTTTAGACTTCGTTCACAAATTTCACTTTTACAACCGATACGCACTTAACTCAAATCTCACGAAAACGCTTGTTTTCTGATAACTTTTAATTCACACATCCATGATTTACGTTCTAGACAAACGTTACTTCAAATTACGATATTACTTATTAAATAAGTTCGTTAAATTCACCCATGATTATTTCAACCCATTTTCAATTTAACTGTCGTGCCGGTACGCGTTACGTGACGATTCTCGTGGAACACGGGGAAAACTCCTCGGAACGCATTACAATGACAACCTAAACACTCTGATATGAGAAGATGAATCAAAAGTGATTCACTTATGGACCTCAAGACTCTCTTAACACCCGGTCAATCTGTAACCATTTCACGCAAAATAAGTCAACCGAAGTCAACTTTTTAGCTTTCTGCCAATAAACCGACAAAATCAAAAGACTCCGATAGGAAATTATGATATTTTATAATTCTCAACCCTGGACTAGTTACCGATTATCACAATTATCCCACCTCAATTTTGTCACCATAAGTTACCTTGCCAAAAATGATCTCGTCACCGGTCTTCTAAAGTTTAGATATCATAAAGAACATCTTTGTCCCTCATGTGAGCAAGGAAAAAGCAAAAAGGCATCACACCCACCAAAACTTGTTTCAAATTCAAAGCAAAGACTTCACCTGCTTTATATGGATTTGTATGGTCCAATGAGAGTCGAAAGTATCAATGGAAAGCGGTATGTTCTGGTGATAGTGGATGATTATTCTCGTTATACCTGGGTATACTTTCTCATATCCAAAGATGAAGCACCAGAAGAAATCAAAACCTTTATGAAGAAAATCACAATCCTCTTGCAAGATCCAGTTATTATTGTAAGAACTGACAATGACACAGAATTCAAGAATCAAGTGCTTAAAGAATACTTTGATAGTGTTGGCATCTCTTACCAATCTTCTAAAGTGAGAACTCCTTAGCAAATTGGAGTCGTAGAACGAAGAAACCAGACGTTAGTAGAGGCTGCTAGAAAATGTTGATTTTTTCTTGTGCTCTGTTATTCTTATGAGCTGAAGTGATTGCTACTGCGTGTTACACTCAAAATTGCTCCATCATTCTTCGACGATTAGAAAAAACACCATATGAGCTTATTAACGGCAGAAAACCGGATATCTCTTTTCTACATGTATTTGGTGCTCTTTGTTATCCCAAGAATGATCGTGAAGACATTGGGAAGCTTGGTGCAAAAGGTGATATAGGCTTTTTCATTGGTTATTCTGCTAATTCATGTGCCTACAGAGTTTACAACCGAAGGACAAGGAAGATCATGGAGACAATGAATGTCACTTTTGATAAGCTTTCAACTATGGCTTTTGAACAACGCAGTTCAAAACCCGAGCTTCAGAGCATGATTTCTGGACAAATCAGTTCTAGACTAGATTTTACTTATGCTCCGTCAACAATAACATCTCAAAAACCAACTGAACATGATTTGGATTTATTGTTCGAAGCTATGTATGATGATTATATTGGTGGTCAACAGTCAGTTGCTCCAAGAACTACACCTGCTGCCCTAGCACCTCAAGTTCTTCAGACTCCAACTGCATCTACCACAACAACAGACACTGTACCGACACCAACAAATTCGTCCTTACAAGCTGCAGATATTCCAAACACTTTACAAGATGTTGACGAGCTACAACAACAACATGTTCAACAACAAGAAGATCAAGCACAACTCCAACCTGAAGCAGTTGTTGATAATGTTTCAAATGCTATGTTTGATGGGAATACGTTTGTCAATCCTTTTGCTCCACCAGCCACAAGTACTGCTAAATCATCATCGTCACAATATGTGGTTCCATCGAACATGCATACGTTTTATCAACCGTACCAACATGACTATCAATGGACCAAGAATCATCCTCTAGAACAAGTAATAGGAGAACCCTCAGGACCAGTTTTGACAAGAAATCAGTTACAAACCGATGGTGAAATGTGCATCTACGCACTGACTGTGAGCACTATGGAACTAAGAAATGTCAAAGAGGCTATGAGCGACCTAACATGGATTGACTCAATGCAAGAAGAGCTTCTCTAATTCAAAAGGCTTGATGTATGGGTGTTAGTTCCTGCTCCAGATAACATAAAACCCTTACTTTGAAATGGTTATTCAAAAACAAGCATGATGAAGAGAACACGGTCATTAAAAATAAGACTCGTTTGGTTGTGAGAGGATACCATCAAGAGGAAGGAATAGATTTTAAAGAATCCTTTGTTCCAGCTGCTAGGATGGAAGCTATCAGAATATTTTTGGTATATGTTGTACACAAATCGTTCATCGTATTCCAAATGAACGTGAAAACTGCTTTCTTTCATGGTTCGTTAAAAGAAGACGTGTATGTGTGTCAACCTGAAGGTTTCTTTGATGTTGATAATACAAGCAATGTCTACAAGATAAATAAGGAACTTTATGGGTTAAATCAATCACCAAGGGCATGGTACGACGAATTGACAAAGTTTCTCCTACATAATCACTTCTACAAAGGAACCATTGATCCAACTCTGTTTATAAGATGCTTTAATGATGGCATCTTAGTGGTACAAGTCTATGTAGATGATATTATCTTTGGTTCTACAAACCCTAGATATACCCAATTATTTTTTGACCTTATGAAAAGCCGCTTCAAAATGTCAATGATGGGAGAAATGACGTTTTTCCTTGGTTTACAAGTTAACCAATCCCCCTGTGGCATCTTTATAAACCAGTCCAACTACGTGTTAGAAATCCTGAAAAAGTATGGAATGGAAACTTGTGATCCTATTGGTACACCAATGGAGATCAAAGACAAGCTTAACCTTGACAAAAATGGGACTCTAGTCGATGCAACAAAATATCGTAGCATGATTGGTGCCCTTATGTATCTTACATCAAGTATACCGGACATTGTACATGCTACTTGTTTATGTGCTCGGTATTTATGCGTATTTTATTATAAAATATATTTTTACCAAGTTTTAAATTTATAAAACTCGATCTACCTAACCACGCACTAACAGGTAGAGAACCCGATTGTGGGTAGTATAGAATGGTAAATCCGAGGTCATCCCAAAAGCTAAGTTGTAATTATTTTTAATTTGAAATGTCACTTTTTAAAAATGGTTTTTTGATTTGAATTGAAAGGAATTAAAAATAACAACAAGATAAATAACTGAAAATTAAAAGAGTTGGAGATATCAAGAGAGAAAACATTCTAACCTAGTTACTTCATTACTATTGTTATGAAAATGCTTTCCTGTGCAATGTTAAACTATGGTTTCATTAGTGGTTTCTAAGGTCGATAGACTTGAATATGCACATATAGTCTATCCTATACTCCCTGTGATTCCGAATCAGTCCCAAATCATCTAAGAGGTAGGTTATCTAGGTTGCAGTGATTAATCCCAACTATTCCCAAAACATATCTAATAACCTATAAAGATTATTAACCTTCTCTTGAGAGAGTTCTTGTACTTTTTAAGGATATAAAGTGATAAGTGCGGTGACCGGTTAGTTTCTACACCAGGTAAGGAGTTAGTGATCCTCCCTAGTACCCATTGGATCCCATATTGACTAGATAATCTAATAATATGGCAAGCTAGGTCCAAACCACCCGTACTACCAAAACCCAGGGTTACACGATAGTCAAGGAATATCTAACGAAACCATAATTTAACAGGAAACAATCATAACAAAAGTAACTATATAACTAGGCCAACACTTTAAGTGCTTAGCCGCTTATGGTAACGGAAACACAACAAGAAATAAAAGAAATCATAGATTGAAAACTCATAATTCTTACAGTATTCATATTTGAACAATTAAATACAAAAAGTAAGTAAAGTGTGATCTCCCTTGGACTCCAGGTGGAATTCTTTAAAGGTTGAAAGCATTTGTCGCCTATCCAATTGGTTGTGGAGGAAGTGATGTCGGAATAGCTTGAATGAGGCCTCTATTTATAGGTATTGAACCTGTTACGGCACAATCAATAACGGTGTTACGCTGTAACCATCATATACGACATTCCATATTTAAGTAGTTGTTACGGCATAACAAGATATGGTGTTACACTGTAACCTTCAAATAATGTCTATAACTAGATGTGGTGTTACGCCGTAACTCTAACTTTGACAAGATTTCCTTCCAAATATATGGTTACGGCATAACTAGATATGGTGTTACGTCGTAACCTTGTCCTTAATCTTCGTACTTGCTTAATTTATGTTACGGTGTAACCATTTTTGGTGTTACGCCGTAACATTCTTCAGAATTTACACTTTAAGTCCTTTTTCCCTTGTTTCTTGTCACTTTCCTGCATTTCACCAGAAAACTACAAAATGATAGAAAATATCTCGTTTTCGAGTATTAGTAAAACATTTGCATGTAATATAGGGGGTAATTTAACAATAAAAAGTATTAAATATTTGATGTTATCAAATATCCCCCCACTTGACTTCTGCTTGCCCTCAAGTAGAACATGTTAGAACATTTCATAAAAAGATTTCTCGAGAATAACATCAAGAAATGAATTTATAAAACTCTCATGCTAGAAAACATCAAAGCCAAACACCTCACGAAAAGGGGATAAAAAGTCACTCAGCTCTCTACTAGTCTAAGTGTTTCATTTTTGGGGTGATCGCTCAATTGCACAGTCATAGCATGTATTCTATCATAAGCTTGAAAAGTACACAAATCTGCACTATTTAGAATTAGGGTCTAAATAATTCTCAAAGGCAACAAGGGTAATATGGTTTTAAAGGGTGATAAAGGGGTTAAGATAGACATGGGATACGCATTTAATGGTTGTTAATAAAAACACAAAACAAATAGTCTAAAATAATCTAAGGTTGTCATAATTAGCTACTGTCCATCCATGGGTCCAAGAGTTTAAGTCCGAAAATTTGATCTTCAATATTGGGCTACTAGCTTCATTCTTCATGAGTATTGAGATGACTTGGTGTAATAATAGGCTACTAGCTCCATTTTACTGAGATGTCTTGGTGTAATAATGGGCTACTAGCTCCATTTAAAAAAAAAATTGCACCATCTTTATATTTTTAGCACATGGGTGGCTTTTTGTTGCACTCTCTTTTCTTTATTTTCTTCATAATATGCAAACGTCACAGGAGTTTATATCTTTAATTATTGCCCCAACAACATCTGATATTATACGCACATCCCCCCCCCCCCACTTGAGATAAACAACGTCGAAAGTGGTGATATAGGGGGTCTTTATAGATCATAATTGATCGGTCTTCCATGAATGCATATAATTTTTGCTCCCATTCCTCTGAACAATAGACTTAAGCAGCCAAAGATTTCAACACAAAGAAAATAAAGACTACAGGGTAGGCTAAGGTGAAACGGCATAACAAAACATATAGAGTAGGTTGAAAACATAGATTGGTTTAACAAGGGTGATCTAGGGGTATCTTGCACTAATAATGAGTGCAACAAGATGGTTTATCACGAGAGGTCGACAAGTCAGTGTAACAAGTTGATAAACATACACACATAGGCTATTTAAGTGATTTCCTAAGTGTTGCCTTTTTGAGCTATCTATTCCTGCTAATCAATTAGGTCTCAAAATAATGTACAAGCCAAGTTTTAAAGTCTACAATACTACCGACACACTCAATATTTTGGTGGATTTTTGAATAATATGATGGAAGTGGAATATTAGGCATAAATCTCACCAAGTATAATAAAGGGTAAAATGCATTCGGCAAAGATTAATTCTGGTTATTTAAGAAAAATTTGTCAAAAATTTTAAAATTGGCATAATTTTTAAAGAAAACTAGAAAATCAAAGGCAAAACATACGTCAAGTATTAATTCTACTCCCATCCTCCCACTTGATTTGTACAATGTCTCTATTGTACATTAAGGAAATGAAATAAAAAGGAAAGAGTATAATTAAAACAAGAAACTTCCTGAGCTTTGTTTTGAAATTTGAAATTTAGCGGAAATCTTTAGATTATTTCCGTCTTCTCGCAAGCTCTTTATCCCATGTGATCACAAAACAAACAAAAGCATAAAATCATTCTACAAGAATTATGAAGTGTACAGGAAATACAAACCTAACACACTTTCATAGGAATCAAGGTTGCATTTAGCATATGCAACAAGCCTTTTAAACTACTTGGTGGCCCAAGTGGACGAGTTTAGTCTCGTGAGGGCTTCCAGAGAACATACCCAGAAAGTCCATTTACGTATAAAAGGTTTAGACATGTTTAAAGCTTAAATTTTTATGATTTCAGAAGGAGGTTACGACGTAACCGTAGAATGGGTTACGTCGTAATCAAGTGGTAAAATTTTTAAGTTTTAAGGTGTTACGGCGTAACTAGTAAATGTGTTACGTCATAACTGTAGTGGTTACGACGTAACTAAAGTTGTTACACCGTAATTGTTGCAAATTCAGCAAAGTTACCACATGATTATAAGTCGAGTCGGTCTCGATAATTGCCTCTTAGCTTCTGGATTCTGCAAAACAAAGTAAAAACATGCTAACCAACTAATGTAAAAAGGGAATTTCATTAAATAAAGGATGGGTTGTCTCCCGACAAGCACTTTTGTTTATTAACGAGTCTTTAAGTTAGAGTCATGACAATTCTATGTTTCGTTGTCAGAGTCCTCTCCGTCATTCACAGAGGTACTTCTTTCCATTTCCTAATTAATAACATTTTCCTTAACTTGATCTAAATTTTTCCTTCCCAAGGACAGGGTTTCACTATTCTCGCCATTAACACATATGAAGCTACATCCGTTGTTGAACTTATATTTTGTTACTTCAAATGTTTTTGTATGTACCATTGGTGAATCGTAATCTTCATTACCTAATTCCGTTTTTTCTTCATCCTCATACCAGTAATAATACCACCAATCTTTATTCTTACATCACGCTCTTTTACATTTTGTCCATATCTCTTCAAGAACTTGCCCCTTTTCTCTAATTTTTATTTCGTATTCATCAGAATTGTTGTTCAATTCTTTATGGTAATACTAATTGCTTTTCGTAAATTAAACATCTTTCTAAAGGGTTTTAATCAAGATCTAATGCCTCAGTAAACTGATCAATCACCCATGATCTGAATAAATCTTTCCTAACTGATTTACTTATGTCTAGGTGTCCTTTCTTAAGCTTTACCCATTCTTTAAAAGTGTTGTCTCTAGGCCTAGGTTTCTTATCATGAGAATTTTTCATTTACACTTTTGTATACCCTTTTGCTCCAAACAGAATCCTCAACCTGACAGCTACCATATCTTACTATTAAAAAGTTTGGAAATGATACCCCACCCCTTTTCATTCCTTCCTTTCGTTGTTATTAGGGAAAAACTAATATTTTGTTTTACCAAGCTCATTGATCCTAGTATAATTTCATGCCTCCATACATTTGTCCTAATAGGGCTACAAGATGGCCAAGCCTTACGTCCTTTATAAATTCTTGTATAATAGTTTTATAAAAATGTGTTGTAGCAGTGTCATCACTTATCTTCAATCTTTTAGTGATTGGTTCATCAGTGTTGATCGAGTTTAACATAAAGATTCCCTCAATAGGGGTGAAGTTAGGGTCATTCCTATTTATGTTAAACGTTACCCTCTCGTCACCTATCTCTACTGATATTTCTTTTTCAAAAACACTAATCTGGGCATGAATGGGGGACAAAAATGGGTCTTCCTAAAAATGTAGTTGAATTGGGGGTTTGATCATTGGAATTACGAGTTCAGCTAGGTACAAGCATATAAATCAATTTTTACGTGCGTATGTATATAACTTCCCAAGTGGTGCCCTATTTTCTCAATCATGCCATTTGCTCCAGCATTTTCGATTCCTCACTAAGGTTTGTTAATTCAAGTACTCTAAATATTCCTAAGTAGAACATTTACACTAGCTACTAAATTGGCCATAGCATAAAAGTTAAAGTTACCGATGGTGCAGGGAAGAGTAAAATGTCCTGGATTAGATTCCTTCGTAGGTAGTTGATCATTGGTGTTTTCTTCCTGAGAGTCAGAGAGGAAGGATATTATGTGGAGATTTTTAATTTTCTTAGGAGAGTTGGGTCCCTCATGTTCAACAATTACTACCTTTGCTTGTTCGGATTTTTCCTTCCTGGAACGGAGTTCTTTGGTTAATTGCTCGATCTAGGATTCTAAGTTTTTAAGTGAGGCATTTTGGTTCCTAGTGTTAATCTCGGAATTCTCTTGAATCTTTTTAATCCACACCTCCATTTTAGTACTTCTTCGAGCAGATTCCTCTTGATGCTTAGCCAATAGTTCTTCTAAGCTTTTCCTCCTTTCACCACATGTTCTCAGTCTTAGTGTAGTATCCAGGTGGTCCTACATGAAACTTTCCCCCGTTATTTCCGTTAAAAGGCGTTGTTCCTCTAAATTCTCCATATACCTCTTCAACTTGTTTTACTTCCTTGTTGAGGGGATAATCCTTATCGAGGCGAGGTCCTTCGCAAATTTGGCATCCAAATTGGATTGCATGAACACTTTCCTTTAGCTTCTACATGAAACTTTCCCCCGTTATTTCCGTTAAAAGGCGTTGTTCCTCTAAATTCTCCATATACCTCTTCAACTTGTTTTACTTCCTTGTTGAGGGGATAATCCTTGTCGAGGCGAGGTCCTTCGTAAATTTGGCATCCAAACTGGATTGCATGAACACTTTCCTTTAGCTTCTTCATGTCTCGTCCCAGGTTGTCCAACTTATTTATCAAAGCAGCTAGTCTATCCTTGCTACTATTGCTTTCGATATTCCTGCTTGTTGTTCTGTCGTGCCATTTTTGAGAATGATCAGCCATGATCTGAATTGCTGTTAGAGCTTCGGCCGGTCTTATCCCGGGGATAGGTCCCTGCGAATCAAGCAATTGACGGTTCATAGTGCTCAACCCCTTATAAAAGATATTTACCTTTTGATGACTGTTGATGTCATGAGTAGGACACTTGTATAGCAGGTCATTATACCGCTCCCAGGCCTGGTATAATGATTCATCTCCTTCTTGCTTGAAGTTGTAAATATCTTCAAGCTGCTTTGCGGTCATGGAAGGTGGGTAATACCTTTGGATAAAGGCCTTTTTGAGGAGGTCCCATGTATTGATAGTTCTTGGGGCGAGTCTGTCCACCCATCTTTTTGCGGATCCGGTAAGAGTAAAGGGAAAAACTCAAAGCATGACTGCGTCTTTAGAGACTTCGAGAATATTAAATAAGCCAACGATGCAGAGGACCCGATCAATGTGATCGTGAGCATCCTTGTATTTGTTCCCAGAGAAAGTGTCTTCCCTTAATTCGCACATGAATTGACTCTTGATTTTGAAATTGACATTGCCTCTGATTTCGGGTTTAACCACGCTCGGTGCCTGGTTTTCTCGTGGCAATGCTAAGTATTGTTCCATGGTGAGAGTATCGATGTCTACTCCTGCCATAGTTCCTACAGATATAGAGTTTAGGAAAAGAAAAAAAATCAAGAAATGATCAAATTAATTCTATTTTTTAGCTCCCTGGCAGCGGCGCCAAAAACTTAATGCATATTTTATTTTAAAATATATTTTTACCAAGTTTTAAATTTATAAAACTCGATCTACCTAACCACGCACTAACGGGCAGAGAACCCGATCGTGGGTAGTATAGAATGGTAAATCCGAGGTCATCCCAAGAGCTAATGTAATTAGTTTTAATTTGAAATGTCACGTTTTAAAAATGGCTTTTTGATTTGAATTGAAAGGAATTAAAAGTAAAAAATAAAATAAATAACTGGAAATTAAAGAGTTGGAGATATCAAGAGAGAAAACATGCTAACCTAGTTACTTCATTACTACTGTTATGAAAATGCTTTCTTGTGCAATGTTAAACTATGGTTTCATTAGTGGTTTCTAAGGTCGATAGACTTGAATATGCATATATAGTCTATCATATACTCCCTGTGATTTTGAATCAGTTCCAAATCATCTAAGAGGTAGGTTATCCAGGTTGCAGTGATTAATCCCAACTATTCCCAAAACATATCTACTAACCTATAAAGATTATTAACCCTCTATTGAAGAGTTCCTATGCTTTTTAAGTATATAAAGTGATAAGTGCAGTGACCGGTTAGTTCCTACACCAGGTACGGAGTTAGTGATCCTCCCTAGTACCCATTGAATCCCATATTGACTAGATAATCTAATAATGGGGCAAGCTAGGTCCAAACCACCCGTACTACCAAAACCCAAGGTACATGATAGTCAAGGAATATCTAACTAAACCATAATTTAACAGGAAACAATCATAACAAAAGTAACTACATAACTAGGCCAGCACTTTAAGTGATTAGCCGCTCATGGTAACAGAAACACAACAAGAAATAGAAGAAATCATAGATTGAAAACTCATAATTCTTACAGTATTCGTATTTGAATGATTAAATACAAAAAGTAAGTAAAGTATGATCTCCCTAGGACTCCAGGTGGAATTCTTTGAAGGTTGGAAGCCTTTGTCGCCTTTCCAATTAGCTGTGGAGGAAGTGACATCGGAATAGCTTGAATGAGACCTCTATTTATAGGTATTAAACCTGTTATGGCGCAACTAAAAAAGGTGTTACGCAGTAACCATCATACACGACATTCTATATTTAAGCAGTTGTTACAGAGTAACCAGATATGATGTTACGCCGTAACCTTCAAATAATGTCCATAAGTACGTGATCTTCATTCCATATTTGTGGATCTTTATGGTTATGGCATAACTGGATATGGTGATACGCTGTAACTCTAACTTTGACAAGATTTCCTTCCAAATATATGGTTACGGCGTAACTAGATATGATGTTACGTCGTAACCATGTCGTTGATCTTCGTACTTGCTTAATTTATGTTACGGTGTAACCATTTTTGGTGTTACGCCGTAACATTCTTCCCTTGTTTCTTGTCACTTTCCTGCATTTCACCTGAAAACTACAAAATAATAGAAAATATCTCGTTTTCGAGTATTCGTGAAACATTTGCAGGTAATATAGGGGGTAATTTGACACTAAAAAGTATTAAATATTTGATGTTATAAGGTATCAGGATTAGCCAGCCGAGAAGCACCTTAAGAAGGTTAAAAGGATATTTCGTTACCTTCGGGGAACCGTCAATATGGGTCTCTAGTATACGAAGGATTCTAGTTTTGAACTAATTGGATTTTTAGATGTTGATTATGCGGGATGTCGAGACTCCTTCATGAGTACTTCCGGTGGAACACAATTCTTAGGAGAAAAGCTGGTGAGCTGGTCCTCGAAGAAATAAGACTGTACAGCGCTGTCAACCGCGAAAGCATAATATGTGTCTCTATTCGCCTACGGTGCCCAAGTTCTTTGGATGCGGACACAGTTAACGGATTATAGCTTTCACTTTAACAAGATTCCTAACTATTTTGATTCAAAGTCAGCCATAGCCATATCCCGCAACCCGGTCCAACACTAGAGAACCAAATACAATGCGGTCCGCTTCATTTCATCAAGGAATACATAGAAAATGGTACGATTGAAGTGTATTTTATCAAGTCTAATTACCAATTGGCCGACCACTTTACCAAAGCCCTTCTAGTGGATAGGTTTGATTATTTGGTTCGTCGCCTTGGTATGCGCAGTTTATCTCCACGGGAGCTTGAACGTCTTGCAAAATTACAATAATTCTTTGTATATATCTATCAGAAAACAAAATACAAAAATATAAAACCTATAAAAGCAAAATACAAAATCAAAAAATTTCAAAAATACCAAAAATAATCTTCTCTGACATGTCTCTCGTAAATCGATAACATTTACGTACAGGTGTATAAATGAAGTTCGAGAGAGAGTTTCTAAAAGTTTTCAAAACATGTCTCTTCAAATTTTCTATACGACTTCTAAGTAAATGTTAGCTTAGGACTCGGACTTCAAAAAAAGGAAAATGTTCATCTATGTACATTATTCCTCAACAACGAGAAGTTCATATCTTCTCGGTCTTGAGCAAAGTCATATAAACATTCAAAG
Source organism: Tanacetum coccineum (assembly GCA_026074375.1). Classification (NCBI taxonomy): domain Eukaryota; kingdom Viridiplantae; phylum Streptophyta; class Magnoliopsida; order Asterales; family Asteraceae; genus Tanacetum; species Tanacetum coccineum. The sequence continues at coordinate 36,501 of BQNB010051268.1, forward strand.
TTTTGAATGCTCAAGAGAAGTACTAAGGAAACCCATCCACCGAACCAAGAACTAAAGTAGCCCAGGATATATCAACACAAAGAAAAATAAAAACAACAGTGGTATGGCTAAAGTGAAATGTTGAAACAAAACATATAGAGTAGGTTTGAAAACATAGATGTGTTTAACATGGGTAGATCTAAGGGTATCTTGCACAAATAATGAGTGAAACATAAGGGTTTATCATGGGAGGTTGACAAGTCAGTGTAACAAATCGATAGACACACATATAGGCTTTTTGGGTGATTTCCTAAGTGTTGCCTTCTTGAACTATCCAATCCTGCTAATCAATTAGGTCTCGAAATGATGTACATGCCAAGTTCTAAAGTCTACAATACTACCGGCACACTTAATATTTTGGTGGATTTTTGAGTAATATGATAGAAACAGAATATTAGGCTTAAATCTCACCAAATAGTAATAAAAGGTAATGTGCATTCGGCAAAGATTAATTCTAGTTATTTAAGAAAAAATTGTCAAAAAATTTAAAATTGGCATAATTTTCAAACAAAACTAGAAAATCGAAGGCAAAACATACGTCAAGTATTAATTATACTCCCACCCCCCCCCCCCACTTGATTTGTACAATGTCCCTATTGTACATTAAGGAAATGAAAATAATAAGAAAAGAGTAGAATTAAGACAAGAAACTCCTTGAGCATTGCTTCAAGATTTGAAATTAGGCGGAAATCTATTAGATTATCTCCGTCTTCCCGCAAGCTCTTTATCCCCTGTGATCATAGAAACAAACCAAAGCATAAAACCGTTCTACAAGAATTATGAAGTGTACATGAAATACAAACCTAACTCACTTGCGTAGGAATCACGGTTGCATTTAGCATATGCAACAAGCCTTTTAAACCACTTGGTGGCCCAAGTGGACGAGTTTAGTCTCGTGAGGGCTTCCAGAGAACATACCCACAAAGTCAATTTACGTATATAAGGTTTAGACATGTTTAAAACTTAATTTTTTTAGATTTCAGAAGAAGGTTACGGCCTAACCATAGTGGTTACATCGTAATCAAATGGTAAAAAAATTTGAAGTTTAAGGTGTTACGGCGCAACCTTGAAATGGTTACGTCGTAACTGTAGTGGTTACGGCGTAACTATAGTGGTTACGCCGTAATTGCTGCAAATTCAGCATGGTTACCAAATGAATATGAGTCGAGTCGGTCTCGATAATTGCCTCTTAGCTTCTGGATCCTGCAAAACAAAGTTAAAAACATATAAACCAACTAATATGCATAATGAAAGATAGTTATGGTGTGCCTCCCACAAAGCGCTTGTTTTTGTTTGAGTCACGAGCTTAACTCCACCCTTATTTCCAAGGTATTAAGGTGTTCCATCCCACATTTGAGATAACGCCAAGTTAGAGTAAGCAATGTGAACACCATGATTTGCTACTGGGTAGGGGAATGACAAATTAGAACCATACTGCTGTTGAAATTTTGTTTCTCTTGATGATTGGCTCACTTGGTGTAGTAATTTTTAAATGAAGGTCTCACAATCATATGTTTTTATAACAGGGTTATCATATTCTTTTTCGGCAACCTCTGTAATATGAGAAAATTCCTCCTCGAATTTGTTTAATTGCTTGTTTGACATAGGATTTGTAGCCGGTGCTACATAATCGTCGTTAGGTGGTGTGATGTGAACCGTCTGAGGGGTCAAAGGTTGCATTACGCTATCATGTAGAGGAATATCATAATCCTGTTTCTTTTCTTTTACAATTTTATCCATATCATGGACTGGTCTTAGTGGTATATATGGTTGCACTACTGGTTCAAGGTTGGGTAAAGTATGTATGGTAGGTGTTAGAAATTGCCTAAGCCTTTCTACATCCTTGCTCGTAATGTCCCAACCGACATCCATGTCCTCGTCATCATCCTGAGCTTTCGCATTATGAATTTCCTCAGGATTTTCAATCATGCAAACAATTTCGCGAGTTCTGTAAGGGCTTCCCATTTGTTTCTTTAAATGTCCTGGAAAGGGTGTAGGTGATAAGTCATGAGGAACTGGCTCCTTCATGTTTTCCTTACCCATTGTGGTTATTGCCTTGACTTTTTCTCCTGTATTAGTGAGGACTTTATGGGTTAATTGATAAGCTTTTTCCTGTAGGTTCTTTTTTCTAGTTTTAAGTGCCCTTATGTTTGATTCCGTGTTTTCAAGGATCTTCCTCATCCTTTCATTATCTGCGGTCTGTTTTTTAATTGTGTCTTAAAATTTGATGACTGTTTCTTCTAAGCTTTCCATATATTTGCTATTCTTGATTGCCTCGTCCTCTTTTTTGAGAGGGTACTCCCATGGTAGATGTTTCCCTTTGAAACTGTTCGTGAATTGCATCCAACATTGGTCCCAGGATATCGTAGATAAATCCTTCCCTATGGTTGATTCATCAAACCAGTTAATGCGAATGGTTTGCCATGACTTGTATTGATTCTAGCGCTTGTGTTGGTATCATCAGAGGAATGAACCCGTTAGAGTCGAGAATTTTGCGGGTGTAGATGTCTAATCCAGTATAGAAGATATAAACCTTCTATTGACTGTTCAGATCGTGCAGCGGACATTGGTAAAGAAGATCATTGTATCTTTCCCAAGCATGATAAATGTCTCGTCCCTTTCTTGCTTGAAATTGCGGATTTCTTCTAATTTCTTGGCAGTTATGAAAGGGTGACAATATCTCCAAATAAATTCTTTTTTAAGGATATCCCATGTAGTGATTGTCCCTGCTGGAAGCCTGTTTTTCCATCTCAAGGCTTGTCCCTTGAGTATAATTGGAAATACCCTAAGCATAATTGCATTGTGAGTGACGCCAGGGAAGTGGAAGAGATCCATAATTTCTAATACCGTACGCACATGTTCGTAAGCGTCTTCATCATCGGTTCCTGCAAAAAGTTTAGGTCTTAATTCCCTCATAAAATTTGCATTTATCTCAAATTCGACGTCATCGCCAATCTTGGGGTTCACCATGCCCGATTTAATGTCATCTGGAATCAAAGCTATGTGCAGAATAGTCAATAGGATCCTCCTCAGGGTCCTCATCGTCATCCTCCTCCGGATCTGCCTCAGGATCAGACTCCGGAACATCATCAGGTGAGTGTGCCATAGGTGAGGCGTCCTCAGCATATGGCTGGTCCCCCGCAACGATCTCGTCATCAGCAAGCTCTGGACCTGGAACATAGTCAGGTGAGGGTGGTGCCTGCTCAGGCTCCTCTGGGCCAGGCACATAATCGGGAGAGGGTGGTGCCTGAAGAGCGGCCTCTGCGTACGGGTCCTCTAGCATGTAAGGTGGCTCGAGTAACTCATGATCATCGGCTCGTGGTGAACCTATATCGGATAGGTCCTCATATAGACTGGATACTGTCGTATGCGTGATCCCCGATTCCTCAGAATCTGACATGACTAAATCTGAAAATCCAAAGATAGCTTATATTAGTATTCCATATAAGACTCTTATAGTAATATACATTTATAGTTATAACATGTATATTAATTATGAATGCATCTAGTCCAACCAACTAATGCAACAAGTAGTGTATGCATGAATGTATGCACATATGTATGTCCCGTGTAATCCCTTTTGTTATAAAACATCTTTTGAAAACGGTTATAGTCCAGCAAAAACATTTGACCTGGTTCTCTATAACCTTGGCTCTTGATACCAATCTGTAACACCCCCAAATTGGGTCGCAGCGGAATATGGGTCCGGGGCGTGTTACTTTATGGATCAACAACACAAGAGATATATAGAACGACCAAAAAGTCGTTTGAAAACGATACATTGGATTTATCACAATATTTGTTACATAAGCCCGAAGCTTAACTTGTTCACTTGATCAAAATACAAAGATTTTCAACCCATAACAGATAACAAAATGAAATGCGACAAAATCTTTAATGCATGACATCCAAATCAAAACCACCAATGTATCCATCGCACCTTGTGCTTATTGATCCCCTGAAAAACATTGCTTTAAAACGTCAACAATAATGTTGGTGAATTCATAGGTTTGATAAATCATATATTGTAGGACCACAAGATTTCCCCAAGTGTATGATAATGCAACAGATGCAGATATCATATAAATGTAATTACGTTGCTCTAAGCTCATGACACTGATGCTTGACATGTATGGATGCCAAATTAATGGCCGTTTGCCCGTGGTGATGTTCTAACCCGCAACATCCTATGTTCGACATGGTATACGTTCGTTTCACTGGTGATAGCTAATCACCCGAACGGGGTTGTCAAACCCAATAGATCTATTTATAACATTCGCGCTCGTAATTAACAGTTCATGATAATGGGCTCAGATTGGGTTATCGCTACTTAGGCAACATGTAATCATAATATAAAACTTAACCACTTGTGTTCAGTTGTAAAACATTGCATGTTTTTCACCCCAAAATGATTTACAGTTCATGCAACCTAAGCTAATCCATAATCATAAAAGTATAAAATGCGTTTACGTTCAAAAAAAAAGTAAACCCAGTATTGTATCTCCTCGCGAGATATATAAATGAGTATGTAAACCAAACAGG
>BQNB010051269.1:0-15000 GCA_026074375.1 Tanacetum coccineum
ATATTGCTAGATCTGACCCGCTCAAAACGACCCATTATATCATATTTTCACGACTCGGACTATAAAGAGATTTTATGCAAAATGACATTTCGGTCAACTTTTCAGTTTTAGCCAGACCTGAAACTCGACAGAAAATGATAACCAATTATTTGCACAAACAGTTTATGCAGCAAAATCAGTACAAAAGAAGATAGCATCATTCCATCCTCCATTCTCATTATTTACAAAAAAAAATTATGAAAAGAAAATTTATTTGTCACCATAGGGTCAGTTTATGAAATTTGAAAACACACGTCCCATTCTTTGCACAAACACTTTATACAACAAAATCAGTACAATTTGCGCAACGACATTTGTCCAACACACAAATTCGTTATTGCTATCTAAAATTTTAAAATCATCAATTCACAAGACATCCTTTAATACAGTTCGGTTAATGGTCACAACAAGTACCAGAAATAGAGTGATGCTAGAACCACAAAAAACTTACAAAATGTTTTCCACACAATGATGTGTCAAGTAAACTATTGGGTGTATTTAAGAGAGAGAATTAAAAAGTAAGTTAACAATGCCACTAGCTTTATGACAAGTCATTTTGTAATTTTTTTTGTAAAAATCTCTTTGTGGTTCTAGCATTTTCCCCAGAAATAATAATACCCGCTCATGGACTACGCAAACAAGTACCATACATGTGCGAATGATTCACCAACCGGAATCATTCAACACCCAAGGGCATCAACATCCTCAATCACACAAAACTTATAACCAAAGATCACCATAATCCCTTTCATAACCATAATAATAACAATAATACTGGGGGTAGTACACGTACAACCAAAAATCCCCCAAAAGTTACAATCTTTGGTTCCAAGACCGATACATCCAATCGCAATGATTTCTAAGTTTCTAATACAAGGATCCTAACATATCCAAATGGCTACGGTGTTTACAAAAACAAAATACACCCGACAACATGACCTCACTAACTGACACTAGTAGTTTAGTGACTATACAAATGGTCATAGTCCAACCAAAAATCAAAATAAACGACCAATAGGACTACTGAGGTCCTGGTGGTCTCCTCTCCAAATCAGCAAGTCGCCTATCCATCCCCGGAATGCACTGCATCAACGTGCTCTCACGGCTGCTCATCTTAGAAACCATAGTCTGCAGCTGCTGAATCTGCGAATCTCTCTGTTGCACAGCGGTCTGTAATGTCTGCACCTGTTGGGTCAATCCGGTAATCTCCTCACCTCTTTGGGTTGTGGTATGCTGACCTTGCTCCACCTGAGCACCAACCTGCTCCAATCTGTCTTTGCCCGGAACCATCTGGGATGCCATAACCTGCACATGTCCCTCTATAGCAGAAACCCTAGGGCCAATCTCCCCGATAGTAATACCATCCGACACCTCAGTGTTACTCACCTGGATCACCTTCTTCACAAGCTGTCCATGTCCGTACTCCAGGTTACCCATGCGGGTAATCAAATCCTCAATCATCGACGGAGGTACAGGAAATCCCGGTGCTGGGAGGGTATAAGACTGTCCCTCAGCAACAGCAGTAGATGGACCTCCTACCTCGTACGTGCTCGATGGGGGCACAACTGGCATCGGAGGTGGTGTGACGGGAGTCATCAACCAATCCTTGTTCACCTCCCAGACCTCCTCCTCATCCTCTAATCCCTCAGAGTCATCATCACTAAAGTCGCCATCACCGAATAGCATGGCTATATCCTCCTCCATATCAATCACTGAAGCGATCACCTGCTCCTCTGCCTCGACTATCGGCTCAGCAATCTCGTCAACTAACGAGCCAACCATCGGCTCGTCTGCCACGGCTCCCAACTCTCCAAGTAATGGCACATCTGCCTCAATCCACCCGTTGTTGTTGTTTGGGTTACCAGCATACCCTGGTAGCGGTCCGGGAGCGAAGAAATCGTAAGCTGGGTGCGGCTCCGGCTCATCCATAGGGAAGTCAAACACACGGTCCGGTGACAAAGGTTCGCTCATGATACTACAAAGAAAATAAATACTTATATTAGTAACCATCATACATATTTTTAATCATATTTAAAATTATACTCATCATATATTAGGATGATTTCATTATATCGCATTAAATGCATAAAGAAATTAAACTTTTTGCGAGATGCGAATACCAATTATTATATATATATATATATAACCATACATCATAGAACGGATGTCGTATATATATATAAGAAGAAAACTTAAAATGAGAATGATAAAAAGAAATCACAACCACACATTTTAGATGCACCTACAAAAATGGATGCATCTCCCCTTAAAATTCTCTCTTCTATTTAAAATGTGTGGCTAGAAATCCTTCTTATTCTTCTCATTATACTTTTAATTCTCACCGGATACCTACTATATATATATACACTATAATAAAGAGAATTTAGAATTCTCTTGAAAGTTGAAAAACTACTTATTTAGGAAATGTTAAAAAATTTAATGCATGGAATCTTGAAATATTGAATTTTCAACTTACACACTAATAAGCATAGGGTACAACTTATACAAACATAATTATACAATTAAAACATACAAACATAATTAAAATAGCAATGTTACCACATCTATGCATATTGTACAACTCATACAAACATAATTAAAACCTCACAATTAATACATTAATACATACAAATATAATTAATAATCTGTTAAAACACCCCCATTACATAAATGTACAATGATATATATACATTGTACAACCATAGGAAAACATAATCTATACTACATTATAAAGCATTTTCCACTCATTCTTGAATGTTGAAAAATTAAGTAATCCAAGTTATAAAACATAATGTACAATCGTTAAAAGCAACCAATAAATTAAGTAATCCAAGTTATAAAGCATAATGTACAATCGTTAAATGCAAACTTTCACCACAAATTGGACACTCTCTCCTCATTAAATGTTAAAAATTAAGTAATACAACAATTTATGCTTATTGTACAACATTTGTTGCAAACAACAAAATAACAAAATCTCTACTACTTTATAAAGAATTTAGCCAATTTCTAAAATTAGAAGTACTTAATATTTTAAGTAAAAAAGATTACTATAAAAAGAAGTCTTAAGTAGTGCAAATCCTTATGCACGTTGTACAATCTTTTTATGCAACCAATAAAATTCTGCCAAACAATTTAACACCTTCTTTAAAAGCCATTAAAAAGGCTGTTACATTCCAAGTTACAAAACATAATGTATAATTTTTTTATGCAACCAATAAAATTCTGCCAAACAATTTAACACGCTCTTTAAAAGCCATTAAAAAGGCTGTTACATTCCAAGTTACAAAACATAATGTATAATCTTTTTATGCAAGCAATAAAATTCTGCCAAACAATATAACACTCTCTTTAAAAAACCATTAAAAATGTTGTTAGATTTTATCACTATAAATATAACTACAATCCATTTCACACACCACACAAACACAGACACAACAAAAAATACCAAATATTCTCTCATCTCATAAAAACTATCATCCACCACCCCCTCCTCATCACGCCGGCCCTACCACTAGACGTCACTACCACGCCGGGCATCACCACCATGCCGAACGCCACCAGCCGTTGTTTGCCGCCGGCTTTTGTCGCCGTCTCTGCCGATCTCTCGCCGGAATGACCGGCTGCCACCTGCTCTCCCCTACTTTAACTTGAACACCATCTGCTGCCAACCGCTGCTACCTTATCAACATGATGCACGTGACTGTGTCTCTTTCTCTTTTTTTCCATGACTGGATGTTCTTTGGTGAGTTTTTCTCCACTTTTTCATCTTCTCCTTTTTGATCTATAAAACCCAAGTAACATCCCTCCAACCTTAAGACTTGTAACAACTGAAAAAAAGTAATTGCTCTCCGATATTGCTATAATCATGGCTTAATAATGCAAAATCTTACCATATCCTTAACAAAATGCCACTATAAAAACATGTCACACGTAATAGCTACAATCCATACTACTTTATAAAGCATTTAGCCTATATATTTTTAGAAGTCTTAAAAAATTAAGTAAAAAAATATTACTTTATTAGGAAATATGTAAAACCATTAGAAAATGTACATCATACACATTTAAAAGCCTTTAAAATCCTTTAATAGCCAAAACTTGTAACACCCCAAAACATGTAATAACCAATTAAATAGTAAAGTTGTAACGGCCCATATACGTTTTTTTTAAAATAGTCAACTTATAACTGCTAACATTGATATTGTCATCAATTCAATCAAATTGTAACTGCTGCATTCATGTGGTCCATTTGTAATGGTCCATTAAACACCATTTAAGTGTAAACCACCAACTCAAATACGAGTATAAAAACCTAACACACTAACAAGATTCATTACACCATTTTCATCTCTTTATTTTATCTCTCTTGAAAACACAAACACCTTTCTCTTTCTTTCTTCAAACCACCAAATTCTGCCGTCTCACGTATCAGATTTTGCCGCCACTACCGTTTAGTTCTGCCGCCACCTTTGCCAACATCATGTCCTGTCAGCCGCCACCGTCGCCATTATCTCCGTCGTTTGCCAAGCTAATGATCATGGCTTTGGAGGAATACGAATACCAAAGCAGAAGAGGAATACGAGTACCAAAGAAATGGAGGTCTTCTTATTCCGGTGACGCTATTTTAAAAAAAAGGTGATGAAGGTTTTGGAGATGAATGAAGAGGGTTTAAGATGTTTGATGATTTTGTTAAAATATTTGATATCATGGTTAATTGTTGCAAGGATGATTTCAAGAAATGTTAAAGGCTTACATCGTTGACGTCAAATGCTAAGGTTTGATGGATTTGGATTTTTTTAGAGATAGAGTCTTATGAATTAATGATTGATCTGCAAAGCATTCGTGATCCTGAATCTATTAACTTTTGATGAAGTGGCTGAGATTTTTAGTTAGTTTTTTTTCATCATGTTATGTTAGTGATTTGGTGATTGTAGTTTTGAATTGATGATCGATGATGATAATGATAACCCTTTTGGGGTTTTATTTTGCCGAATTGTTAGAATTTTAATATTTGATTTGTGATTATTAGGGTGTTTGGAATTGTTCAATTTACTTAACTACTACTTACATTCTATAGTAATTTTCTTTTTCTTTCTTTTTATTATGTAGTGATTGTTCACTGTTAAAAATAATTATTGAATTTGTCCAAGTTTATCATTTTTAAATCTTAAAAAAAGAATAAGCAATATCATTAAAAACGAGTAACCGTTTAAACCATCATTGTAACGGCCCCCAATAATTATTAAAAATGTGTAACCGCTTAAAATCATTACTTTCAATAATGATTATTAAAAATGTGTAACCGTATCCATAATATAAATCCACACAAACCATTTCATATCTTCCACACACAAATGTTTTTTGTTACAGCAAAAATAGTCTCTCAATATACCCTCGCTTTCACTCCTCAATTCTTACTGGTACTTACTGCAGAGATTCTTTATTTTTTTTGTTAGAAAAACGCTTAGCCGGATAACATTTGCTCGCTGCAAAATATAATCACAGGGTACCCGCCGCCGTATTGCGCGGGTGCCCGGCTAGTGATTTTAACACGCATCTCACTCCTTATTCAATGCAATTTTTTTAAGTAATGCAAATTCTTATGCACGTTGTACAACATTTTATGCAAACAATAAAATTCTGCCACATATCTATCTCTTCATTCAATGCAAAAAATTAAGTAATACAAGGATTGATGTACATTGTACAATCTTTAATGCGAACAACAAAGAGTTAAAATTCAATGATACAAACATTAATGCAATATGTACAATTAACCAATTCACAACACATACTTATTGACTGGTCAACAAATTTAATATTATTCTTAAAACACTCATTACTAATTAATGTAATTTTTAAAACACATCTAAAATAAAAAGTACATGTTATTATACACATTGTACAAACTAATAAAACATACAAAGCTTTATACAATTTATCTCTATCTCTATCTCTACTAATTTATAAAGCATTTCTCTATTCTAAAATTAGAAGTCTTAAATTTTTAAGTAAAAAACATTTCTTTGTTAGGAAATCTATATGTCTCTTGATAAATGTAAGTATATAACAATTAAACATTCAAAAGTATGTAACATGTAATGTCCGTAAGTACTACATTCTTAAAGCTCATTTTAATGGCCCAATTACAAAACGTCCCTCCTATTTTTATGACTCATTTATACATATTAAAAAGATGTCTAATATTTAATTACTTGGTCAACAAAAAAACATCTATAAATTCAATGCCTTGCACATTGTAACACCTAATATTCATCTCTATCTCTATCTCTACTATCTTATAAAGGATTTAGAACATTCTTAAAGTAAAAGTCTTAAAAAAATTAAGAACAAAAAACATTTTCTAACAAAAAACATTTTATTTAAAAGGAAATTAACAAACTATTAATCAATACCTTACGCATTGTAACTGCAAGCATTCACACCATTATAACAGCTAACTTTGAATTCAGCCCATTGTAACCCCTGTTTCAAATCGTAACAGCTAAAATATACTTCCTACAATCATGCCTCACATATTGTACTATTAAAATGTGTAACCGCATCTATCATATAAATCCACACAAACATCGTACACATATCACATACATATAAAACATTTATACATGAAGAATCCATCACATGTGAAGAAATCTGTCATTAACTTTGGAACAATAGTGTCATCCTACCAGGAAAACTTTAATCGAAAGGCTTGTTTCTTCTAAATTTATAAACTACTTTCTCATGGTCCCAACTTTTGCATCATCAACCAAGTCAAAGTAACAAGCCAGCAACAAATAGCCAAGAAACTCACGAAACAACAAAGTCAACAAGATTTCAACATCTACCCATCAACATGCAACTACAACAGAGATGCCCCAAATCGTCACCACAACAACTACATAGTTACAACTTTAACCAACAACAAACCACAACAAAACCCCCATCTTTATCAAAAATTTTAAACGAAAACAAAAAATAAGAACAAGATCACGGGTTTGGTTTTCGAAACACTCAAAGATCCTTAAAAGATCAAACAAAACCCTTCATTGATCTTGGAAAAAACAAAACTTTAAAAAACCTACCCGGTTCGCGACTTACAAACAAGATTAAAAGAAGTTTTTGTTCTTCCTTATTTTTGTGGGTGACATGTTTATGATAGTAGTGACTATAAGTGGCGGTGGAAAGTGATATGAGGTAGGGGTCGCAGATCTGTGGTGGCTAATGTGATGTCGGCGGTGGAGGGATGGACGGATGGGGTTCATTGAAGAATAGTTGTGGTGTGTGTGATCCTCTTTTAGTTAAACATTGTATGCATATGTTTGAGACAGGAATCGTTAGATGTAGGGGTAAATAAGTATTTTAGGAAATACAAATCATAATTATTCCACTTACTATAATTTTAACAAAATTTGTGGCAAAATTGAAGACTTCAACGGGATTGACATGGAAAAAAGATTTGTGTTTTATTTTACTAATTCTATCAAGATTGAGTAATATACATTTCGTTTTAACATAAACTAAATAGCTATAACAAATTTTAGAGTCATTTCTATTTTGAATTTTCAACAATAATTATCTTGTGTGATATTGTACTTGCCGTACACTAAATTTACAAATCTACAATATTATTCTTTTGTACATGTTTTCAAAAAGTGCCATTTTTGTAAAATCTTTTGAAGTTATAAGAATTACAATGCTTTTAAGCATAACATATGATCACGGTTTCACACATTAAATAAAGAAAAGAAGTGTGTACTTATAAATTAACTCTCTTTAGTATTGGTTATCATTTGTCACGCTCGATACTTCACGCCACTTTAATTCGGGCCTTTTGTTTATTTGAATATGAAATAGTTTGCATTGTTAATGCTTACAAGTATTTTTAAATTAAAAGTCGTCATTTATTTGTAAAGTTAAAGTTAGAAAAAAACGCATAACTGAAAAACATTTGCTTGCCACAAAATTAGTTATCGGGTACCCGCCGCCGCATTACGCGGGTACCTTGCTATTATGTATGTATGTATGTATATATATATATATATATATATATATATGAGGCTAACTATGACTGGATTAATATGAATTAGTGACTGGACGCCACCTCAATGATGACATGGCACCCGCTATTCAATAAATTTAATGTTTTTTCGAATTTAAGGAAATTCTTAAAAAATATTGTCCATGCCTGGGTTCGAACTTGTGACCTCTGTTTATTTAAATTTGTAAGACACTTACCCAAGTAAGCCAAGGAAAACAAACCTTTTTATTTTTACTATAAAAAACAATACAAATATGAGTACTTAAAATCATATGAGGCCTATCATATCATGTTTAAGATATACTCCATAATTTCATCCAAATCCATAAAATATATCAAAGATATATGTAGCTTGTATTTTGGTTTATTGATTCATATTAAATTTGGTTTTTAGTTTTTTACATGTTTCTTCCTCATTCTAAACCCTAGCCGAACCGCAACTTTATCCCGTAAACTGATCATAGTTTTGTAACCAAGATTGATGAATCCCTCAGACCTATAGTTTTTTTGGTTTGGATGTTAGTCCCCATGCCGTAAATAAAATACACCATAAAGCATTACTTTCAAGAGACATATAAACTCTTAGTATTAGTTTTGTTTAAAAATGATGTGTGGTGATGCAATATAATAGTATTTGTATAAGTATAACAAAATATCATAACTATCAGTTTTGATATCTTTGTTTTAGACATTAAATATCTGCATTTGCTGTAATATTGGGCACTTAAGATTGATGATTATTTCCCGTGAGCTGCTTGCACATTTGTGCAGGTATGACTTTCCTTTTAGCTTATTACAGATTTATTTAGCGACTCCTCCTCTATTGCACCATGTCTTTGTTTTTTCTGTTGTACACATAAATCATGGGCACACGCTTTTTGTACAAATTCCGTCTAATATAATTTGTTGACTAATCATTGGTTATTGATGGGACGTGGGAGTCTGCAGTAACTATATATGTGTTGACAACAATAGACTTGTGCACTAATGTTAATATATCTGCTTCCTTCTAATTTACTACTAATAATATATACGTTTGCATTATTTTAGTTGTTTTCCGCTTTTTAATATCAGATAAATGTTTTGCACTATTTACTTATGTAGCTCTCAATCTGGAGTGAAAACTGGATCTACGGGCCATTGCATTAGAGGCTCCGAATACAGAATACAACCCACAGGTATGATAATCTATATATCAAATGTTTATCAACTGTTGTTGTTGTTGTAATAATCACGTGATAGCCGATAAAGCATCGACTAATTACATGAATAGGAATAGTCAGTTCTTCATTTAGGAGCAAGAGAGTAGGATCTGTGAAACTATAATAAGATTTACTTGCAAAAATAAGAAGGAAAGTGGAAAGGTGAGAATGCTGAAAATGAAGGTTTTAAGTTTAAAATTTCATTTGCAGGTTTTGAGCTATGATGGTGTGCACCCTCCAGATTCTTACTAACGGACCCAACACTGATTTTGTTTCTTTTATGAAAAACTATGATAATATGTTGTAAAAGCAGATGAGGCATATGCTCCATAATTATCTTAGAAGATATATGCTATAATTATTTTTCATATATTTGACCTAATCTATACACGTTTATCTTATTCACCAAGAAAAGTCTATTACTGAAAACCCTAAATGGATCTATTCGATATGTTTAATTCATAGCAAATGGTTTTAATTTTTGATCCATATTCACGTAAATCTTGAATGGAACTCGTATAGTTCTTCATATTTTTTAGCATTTAGTATTACCTAATTCTTGATCAACGTAATGGTATTAAAGTGATCTCAACCATGCAGTTTAGACAATGTTTATGTTACTTAACACGATTTAATTATAACGATTACACATGAAGATGAAATGATCATATGAGACAATATAAGATAATGAAATAACACACAGGTACAATTGCACAAGTATCTTTGTGGTAACATATGTTGCATGTATTTTGAGAGAGAAAGAAATGGCAACATCGTAGATACCGATTTTGCGTTGGTTTAGAAGGGTTTTGTTTCATTTGCCTTTTCATTTATGATAGATTAAAATCCCTAACAACTACACGTACCCGACTCTCTCGATCTATGTTCAAAGTTTTAGGCTATAATCGAAAATGACGCCGATGAGTTAAAAAAGACTAGGTGAAGAAACATTTGACATCGGTGCTTGGGTCATCATACATGTGCACATTTCTATGGAAAAGCTTTTGTCTTTGGTAGTAACGATAATACGGAAGTATGTATAATAAAGTAGAATTGGAAAAGCTTTGTATTTAAATACCTCTCAACTTTATGTTACAAGACCTGTAAGTGTATCTTTTAGGTTATTTGTTTATAATAGTGATACTTTTGCGGAGATCTGTTAGGTTTCTTTTTATGCTGATGCTTATTAGTTACCAATGCTATGGGTTCATAGAGCTCGCAAATAAAGATTATTCTTTGGACTCTATCTCAATAATTCGATTTAAATCTCAGTTTAACAAATCTTATTCATGTGCAATGTCCGAATATAATTGTCATCAAGTTACATTTGTGAATAACCTGTAAGGTTCACATCTCATATAGATCTCATCTATTTTACAATATTTATTTTAATTATCGATCTTCATATACTTACAAGAAACTTATAATATAAAAAGAATTCATGGGATAATAGATATTAAGCATAAACAAAAACGTCATCGTAAGGATTGATATAAACTTATTTATACTTGGTGCATATATCCCTAATGTAGTTAAACATGTAAAGCGTGAGAAATTTATGATAATATGGGGTTGTTTAAAGCATCAAAGAGCATTCCACTTCTCCAGCATCTCACGAGTGGGACTTGAACTCACTCTTACAGGAAAAAAAAAAAACCCAAAAAAATGAACTCGAGATTTCAAACACATGTTATCAGGAACACAACCACCACTGGTACGATAGTTTTATTACATATGAAAGTGTGTTGCAATTTAGAGTGGGTAACAAGCTTCAAAGGTAACAAGCTTCAAAGTGCACAAACTTTTATGTTAAGTTTCTATGTAGTTTTTAGAGAAATGTGGGATCTAAGCAAGTCGGCATTTCACGAAAAGAAACACTTGCTCTCCCCCTCGCCTTGGCGTACCTTGGCTGGTAACTCCACTGCACTCTTCACGTTTTAGCTATAGTAATTATCGGTTGTAGCCTGTGAATTTTAAGTTTTGTGATTTTGTATATATCTGTGTGTTTCGTAGGCAACCTTTCTACTGCAACAGGGGTGTTTGGCTGTTGCTAAAACGGTATCCAAACACCCCTGTTGCAGCAGAAAGGGTGTTTGGCTGCTGTTAAAACAGAATCCAAACACTCCTGTTGCAGCAGAAAGGGCTTTTATTTGTGTCTTACATGCATTCTCTTGATAAACATTGTAGCAAGTTTGTTTGTAATTGAATTCTTTAAAAGTCAACTTCAGTTACCATGGTGGGCTAGCATTCTTTTTCACACTTCTTATCGATGTCATAACTGCCACAACAAACCAGGTATCTTTGATTGTGTACTAGACAAATGAACTGATGTTTTGAGCTTGATAAGTGAGTCTTTATATTTCTACTAAAAGTAATTTTTACCTACATGTCAAATCACTCAACATAAAACTAAAATCAGGTTTTGTTGTTTATTTTGAACAATCGTAGGTAAAGAGTCTGAATGGCTGGCTAGAGTACATTGTGTTCAGGACAATTGTCAAAATAGAAATCGTTATATGGTAAAAGTGAATCTTTTTGTTTCTTTCTTTTAACGAAAAAACTGAACGAGCTAAAATTAAACCTGTTAAAATTGAAGCGTTTGTTTGGCAGGAGTTCTGTTAATCTAAATTTTATTTCCTTTGACGTGTAAAGGAGTCTGCTACCTGATTCAGTGAAGAGAGTGTTGGAAGAGGGAATAGATGGTGATTTCACCATCTCCGGAGACGACATGATCTTTGGTGTTTTTTAAAGCTTGTCCCATTCTTATACAGTTAAAGATTCCTATCATACCTAATGTATACATAGATTTTTTGTAGGAAAGCATGTCCGAGAGCATAGTTCTACCCCAAGCCATCGATGGATGACCACTGGGACATAAATAAGGATAAGAGATATCCCAAAGCATAAGAGATATGAGGGTGATGGTGCGAAGGATACAACTTTTACGAAGGAGATATGGATAGAACAAGCTGATGTGAAGGCCATAGTTGATGCTTAGGCCATATCACCTAATCTGGAAATTACATTAATGGATTGCAGAAATGCAAGTATTAAAGAAATTAAGAAGGATTCAGATGGAAATGTGACAGAACTAAACAGAGTTCTGCCTCCAGAAGGATCTGTTTATAAGGCCACCAAACTCAAACCACTTACGTGGTTACCTGAGATTAATGAACTTGCTCCGCTAACTCTGGTGGAGTTCGGTTACCTACTCAAGAAAAACAAGGTATATTTGGACTTCTCTCTTCTTTTATAGTTGATCACTTTTAACAATTTCTAAAGAACATTTAGCTTTGCATTCAAAATATAGGTGACACAATGAGCATATTGGGTGGGTCAAAATGGGTCAGTTTGTGTTTGGAATTCTGTAACTCCAGGCCATTCATTACTTATAATTTTCAAAGAAGTACACATTGTGCTTGCGGTTAAATTGCATCATCATTTTTTCAAGGAGTTAATAATCTGTTTCCTGTTGCAGTTAGGGGAAAATGACGACTTGATTGACGCGGTGAACCCAGACAGTAGGAAAGAAATTTCAGCAGTCGGGGATGCAAATATGAGAATGTTGAAGCGTGGAGAGAAAAGGCTATTTCAGATGTGATGTTCCGTTCGTTAGCCCTTCGAAACCAATTGTTCTCTATGCTATTCCAGATGGCAGGCAAAAATAAACACAGCTAGTAGCACAGTAACTTGTTTTTTAATGAGATATATACCAAGTCATAAACCCTTCGAAAGAAAGAAAGTAATAGTGGATCTAGAGGAGATCAGAATCGTCACAGTCGTCATCAAAAGAGTTAAAGAACTTGATATCAGTGAGCTGCTTTCCATCATCATCACTACGTTATTGATGTTGATATTTTCTATACAAATTTGGTTTCTGATATCTTCTTTGTCATTTGTGTAAAACTTAATCTGATCGGCACCAGGTACCTACACTTATAATACGTAAACAATTTTGGTATGGAATGAGTGATATCTTATTAGTGTATTATTTTTTAATCAAAAAGCTTATATCATCCGAGTTGTTCAATTCATCTCATATATTCTATAGGAATAAACAAGTATGAATGCTAGAGTTTTATACATGACCATATTAGACCATAATCAGATGTAATTTTTAAGATGTTGCTTTATGCTATGATACAGCTTTGTCAATGTAGTTTCGTTCCCATGATTACTACTTCTACCATAAGATCGCGACATCCGAAAAACATACGCTTCAACACTTGATATGTGAATGAACAATGTATAAACTATATTATAGTGAGTTTATTACTTAAAGTATGAATAATTTATACTAATAGTTATATATAAAGCACTGATGTTGTTTAGACGAAATTATTTCATCAATTTGAGGTTATAATTTCATTTTTACTTGAATATACAATAAATTATACACAACTATTGGACGGAGTTACAAATTTTGAAGGCAACATCATTTTAAGTTCAAGAGTTCTATAATTTGTGAATTACTGCATATGCGAGTGGTGAAATGTTATGATACCGATTCGAGATGGTAAGTCTGCCAAGAACCAGATGAAGAAGCGAAAGGATAAGGCCCTTTGGCAGGCAAGACTCCAAGAATTATCGAGAGAAACTAGACTCTAAAATATTTTCATTTCATTCATGTCTGATACACTAATGATACGATTACAATTTATAATGTAAAGAAGAATGACACTACTAAGTAACTACCCTAAATTAGAGTGTATGATTAATACATGGGAAAACATATATTAAAAATGGTAAACATGGACATAGTTGGACTAAATGCTAAAAGTGACTTGCTCGTGTATCAACTTTAGCATAGTCACAATGTCGAGTCGGAAACCAAGGTATACCAAAAAAAGGACACTATAAACTTGCAATGTAGTGCTTTCATTTGGATTTATTTATTTATCACAAATCAAATATTTGTTAATATGAACATTACGTATTGTGTATGATCACATTACTTATCATGTAAACTATTTTTGCTAATCGATTATAAATAATAAACAACATATCTATTGGTCATGAAGATATCACATGTAGTTTGAGGAGGATCCAACTTTGGTAGACTTAGATGGGGTTGTAGAGCTCACGGGCTTTGGTAGACTTAGATAGGGTTGTAGACCTCACGGGTCAAGCAGATCCCATAACTGTTTTTTGTTGTCTGCTCTTTGATAGGTCACCGAATTTAACAAAAAAACATCACGTTGTTATAAAAACCAGACCGTCACACATTTAAACTTTAAAAGGAAAAACCCGAAACAAACCCGCCCGTCGGGCGGGTTACGTAACTATATATATATATATATGTATATATATATATATATATGTAGTGAGACTTTCTTTAAAGTATATATATATATATGTATATATATATATAGATAGTTTTTAAAGTAGGATAGTGTGACAAGCCAATGAATGTTTGACAACCAAGATACATTATTTAAATTTAAATTAAACTTGTTAATTAAATTAAAGTAACTGACATCTCCTAATTACTAGTATATCGTAAATCTCTCATTGTTAACATTAACATATCTCTTCTCTCTTCATGCTAATGCCAAACGGGATCCACACACAATGTTAAAATGCTCCTCTTCGATCATATTCCAATATCCGAATATATTCGATATTATTTTCATGCGAACACACATCCCTTAATTACCAACAACCATACACCATACTCATGGTCGTATCGAAGGTGGACTTTGGCGATTTGTTCAT
>BQNB010051269.1:40000-41081 GCA_026074375.1 Tanacetum coccineum
AAGGCCGAAACGGACTCGAAAGTGCTCAAACCGGACGTTTTTGATTTTGTCAGCACTTAATAATTTTCACTAATGCTGAATTTTTCCACTTAAAAAGTATCTCGTTTTCGCTCTAGTTTTTTCGTTATTAGGAGTTAGAAACTCCATTTTATATCAAAACGATCGTCTAGGAAAGCTTTATCCTATCTTTTAATCAAAAATCAAATTCCACAAAATCTCGATCCTTGTTTTCCGCGCCAAAGTTTCTGCCCAAATTTAAGAGCCACGAAACGCGCCAAAATCCATTTTTAACCCAAAAATTCATTCACGACACATCTAAAATGGCCTATAATCCACATTTAACTCGTTTAATCAATCACTAACAAAAACTAACTAAACGACGCAAGATCTCATGGATTTCATCACATGCAACAAGTATAATCAAATCAAATGAACAAAACGAACAAAGCAAATATTAAAAGAATGCTCACAATGCTATTGTAGCAAGATCGAACTCAATAGAAAAACACACTTGTTCCTTTTTGGCCACGACCTCAAACCCAAATCCACACCAAAACCAAACCAAAAATCCACCCAACTAAACTAATCAATAACCAAATCGACCCAAACTAACCTTGGTTAAATACCAATTAACAAAACACACCTTTGTGTGTCTCTCCTTGGTTCGAACCCACAACCGAACCCAACACCTTCCTAATAATTTTTATAAACCAAAAACTTCCACTAACCTTCCTTATATCACCTTCCCCACTAATCTAGTTAACCCCAATCAAATCAAAACCCACTAATTTTAATAAAACTCAACCATGCATAAACCTTATTGCATGTTCATTTTTCTTTCATAGATGATCTTAAATACATCATCTAAACAAGGTTTGGTTGCTAGGAAAATTACAAACACCAAAGGTGTTTGGTTTGCTTGTTCGTCCGAATTTAAAAAGAGAGGGGAAGATGAAAACAAGCTTTCACTTGGTTCTTCGTTAATCTAAACCATTTTTTAGTGATGTTTGAGTAGGTTTAAATGATCAAAACTTGAAAAAAGATTTTTGTATATGTGTATGTATATGTGGCCGGTTAGGGA
>BQNB010051270.1:0-41080 GCA_026074375.1 Tanacetum coccineum
AGTCTTGGTCTTACCAGAGGATTTATGTTGCTTTTCTTTCTGACAAGCAACACATGTGTGATTATTTTCAAAAATCTTTAAAGGTAAACCTATAACAAGGTTTCCCCTCACTAGTATAGGGAGGGGGAACAGCATGATACCCTTCACTTGTTTTGTACCTTTCATTTTCCTGACTATCAAACACATG
This sequence comes from Tanacetum coccineum, assembly GCA_026074375.1. NCBI lineage: Eukaryota > Viridiplantae > Streptophyta > Magnoliopsida > Asterales > Asteraceae > Tanacetum > Tanacetum coccineum. The sequence continues at coordinate 188 of BQNB010051270.1, forward strand.
ACTATTAACCACTTGACTATCAAACCCCACACCAGTCTTGAACTTATCACTTACTTGAATCTCTAACAGTTTGCTTAGATTTTTAAATGAATTTCCAAACTTTTCTAAGGTAAGTTTTAAATCATCCATTTCCTTTTTAGCTTTTTCAAATTTCTTTTTAAGCTCTATTAGTGCATTATCTTTCAACTTAATATCAAGTTTTAAAATCTTTATGTCTTCTTCAAAAACAACCACACTCTTTTTATACATATCTAGTCTAGCCTCTACAGATTCTAGACCTGCTTTATAAGCACCTACATTTAATTAAGACTTATTAAAATCTTTTGTCAGATTATCATAATGTTCTTTGAGAGTTTCATAAGATTTTAAGCATGCTTTAGAACAAGTAGATACCTTAGAATCGAAGAACTTGAAGAACATGAAGATGTATATGCCATAAGTGCAAAGTTTGTAGGTCCTTCTTTAGCCGGATCACTCCAGTCATATCCAAGTCCATCTTGAGCCACCAAAGCTTTTGTCTTTGTTGTTTCCTTTGACTCCATATTACCTCCAAACCTTTTCTCTATGGTTTCCATCAGAGTCTTGGCACATTTGTAGGTATTAAACTTTAGTTGATGTTCATTTGGAAGAGCCATCAATAGTGTACCTCTTGCCTTTAACTCATTCTTCTTTGCTAACTTCTCCTATGCAGTTGTAGGAGGATATGTTTGCTCAACAGCGTCAACCGTTCTCTTTGGTGGAGGTGAGTCTCCATTTACTATTACTTCCCAAAGAGCATAATCTGTCATTAGAAGTACTGTTCTATCCTCATTTCCAAAGCTTAAATTCTCCTGGATTGAGTACTGGAAGTTTTGCAGCAGTAACCATTGTTGAAGATCTTGCCTCCATATTTTCACAAATAAATAGTTCTGATATGTGTAGATTGTTTCTTCTAATTTAAAGTTTCTCAACAAGCTCTGATACAACTTGTTGATCCCACTTGAATAGATCTTGCTTAGCTTGTAAGAAGCTTAGTTATATTGAATAAATTCAAGACAACTATGATAGAAACTTTGATTATGAATATCAAAGACTATGTGGAATCTAGTCTATGATACTAAGAAGAATCCTAATAAAATAGTAACAAAATCAATAACAAGACATATTACCAAACTTTCAGCCTCAATATAAAACGAATACTCTTAATAGTGTTAGGGTTTACAAAACCTTAAAGCTACGAATATCAAAGATGTATATGAATGTATGTATCTAACAATATGCCCTAGGACCTCCTTTTATACATCAAGGAGTCCTACAAGGCTTACAATACTTTCCTAACGTATCATGATCTTTTCTATAAACAAACATAATCTCTTAAACAATTAAGTTATACATATCTTCTTTACAAATAACTAGTACTTATCTTCGTAAGTATTCTTGTTCTCTAATCAATCTTTATCTCATCTCTGATAAGCTTTTGATCTCATCTCTGTCAGCATAAACCTTCTAGCAGTTGTAACTGAGCACAAGCAGCATTAACTACTTAGAAGTTTACTCTAGCAGTACTAGCAGTACTAACTTTTGTACTACCAGTAGTAACTACTTAGTATATTTTCAGTCCTCATATCTAAGCAGTCTTAACTTCTACTAGCAGCAGTAAGTTTATACTAACAGTACTAATTATACTAACAGTAGTAACCAGCAGTAGTAACTTTTATACTACCAGTATTAACTATGTAGCATAATTTTCATTAGTATCTCCAACAATACTAAGTTATACTTGACAGCACTAATATATACCTGAGCAGTAGTAACTCTAAGAATCATCTTGAAGTCTTTTAATCCTAACACAACCCTTCTTCTTGTGTGGAGAAGGGTATTTATACTGCCTAGACAATATGTGACGCCTAGATACTTTGGATGGGTTGGGCTCGGGTTTTGGTGGGCTTTAAGCTCGTAACGTATACAAGATTCGATTACTTAACGAGCCCGTTTACCCTTTTTAGCCTATTCAACATATAAGATATGATGACGTGACTTCCTAAATGAATGACCGAGATTTCTTGTTTGACTTAATATTTTGTGGCTAACAAATTATGTAAGTTAAAAGTCAAGAATAACCAGTTTTATAAAGTCATAATTCCAACTTTAATCGAGCGTATCTAATTCATTTTAAGTGCGTTTATATCAATTAAATTATCTAAAATAAGGTAAATGTATCTACTTTTAATATTTCAAGGCCTCGATTAGTGTACCCAAGTTTAAAGTGTCGATTTAATTAAAATGAAATTATGACATCCTGTTGTAAAAATTATGGTTTTCTCAACTTCGTCGAGCCATAAATCACTCATTTCTAATGAAATCTCTTGGTTCGAAATCTTAGGTTCATCACTTTTGAGTCTAGTTTTTGAAAATGTAAGAAATTTAATCCAATTCATTACTAATTATTTTATACAAATAAAAATGTGCAAGTATGCCTAAGCTGTTAATGGACAACAGCTTACACTTAACTTCAACGAGTCATAACTCATTCATTACTTATCGTCACGGGTCCCTTCAATTCCCAGATTTTAAGTTAAGGTCTCCTCTACAACTGTCTCAACCGGGTCAAACATCCAAGTCACTTCTAAAGTGGGTCAAAATACATTTCAAATTTTGTTCTCAGATTTATGTTTGTATTGACAACCGAACATGTAGCACTTATTTAAATTACCAAATCAACTCATATTTTAATTAAATTTGATGAAGAGCTTCCCAAGACATATAATTAAGTGTGTTAAAATTGATTAAGTCCATAAATAAGTTTATGTTAGGTTTTGAGCTCAAATCTTAGGGCTGACTTTTCTGCTCAATTTAAAGTTTTCAAATCCTACTTTTCTTTCCATTTTATCAACACCACAACTATGTAAAAGTGCTAGAATGGACATCCAATGATATATAAAAGTAAAATAAGTATAGAAATGAGTGTGAAATATGTTTCCTTACAATGGTTGTGGAATGGTAATTGTGGAAACTAGAAAGGGTAGGGGGTTGAATAGTTTACAGGTTAATTAGCGTTTTAAAATTTTACTTCTTAAATTGTTAGATTCGAGTATATGTTTAACCAATCAACAATATGAACCAATGACGATAACTATCTAATTTTAATATCTACACAAGCAATATAAAGAGATAAAGGAAAGAACGATCAAACCAAGACACCAAGATTTATAGTGGTTCGGCTACGAATCTCTTCTTCGCCCTACTCCACTCCCCGAGTATCTGACTTGAGATTTCACTATGTCAACAAGCTCTTTCAGGTGGAGAAAACTATTTACACGTCGCTTACATTATTTTTCGACACTAAGCTAAATGTCGAGTCCTATACTTAGCTAGAACCAATCTAACACATACACAAGTACTACCCAATCACAAGATCTAAACTATCAGATTTACATACAATCCGATTTATACAATCACACAAGATAATCAAAATAGAGTTTTGAATCTTAGAAGAAGAGAGGAGAAATCACTAATCTATAACACTTCATTTCTTGGCGAATACGAATGTTCTTCTCTTACACTTGATAGAAGAAGGAAGAAGATAGAAGATGAGATTTGATCACTTGAAACAAGATTAAACTATGTTAGTGATCAAGATATTTAGTGAGAGAAAGAAGGTTTAGAGAGAGAGAAAGAAGACTGAAAAAATCGTGCAAAGAGGTCTATTTTTCTGCTAAGAATAATGCAGTATTTATAGCCAGGAATCCCCAACGGTCAGCTGGTGGCGGTCTCGGCGGTCCCAGATATATCAGGGGGCCGCCTAGGCACTTAGGGGGCCGCCATAGACTGACGCTCTGATTTTTGTCCTTTTGTGAGGAAGGTTTATCCTGGTGAGTTATATTTGGTTTTGGGGGGAAATTTTGAATTTTAAATTTATGTTTTTAAAATAAAACATTATTTTTACATAACAAACTATTTTATGTAATTATGTAAAAATATAGTTTGGTAGAAATGTGATGGATTAAGAAGAAAAGTTATTTTCTTGATCACTAATTAAGTTTAATGATTTGTTTATCCACACCTTAAGTGATTTATGTCGAAATGGAAGTTTATGACTAATAACATGTAAACGTTTATTTTTATCGTGAATGTTTTTACAATTGTCATTTTTAAAACGTAGAGGAGTCGAAAAATATATATAACGTTTTTAAGCATTATTTGTATTAACAATCTCCCCCTTTTTGATGATGACAAAATATAAACTCATTTTGAATGAAAATAAACTTTTCATGTTATTAATGAGTTTTAATCCATTTCTCCCCCTTTTTGTAGAGGGAAAGAATTCATATAAGCCATAATACATACATATCCCTCATAATAACAAGATACCATTCATTCATCATAAATAAAATTCATACTCGGATAACAAAACTACTTCATACGGAAAGTAAACTTATGCGTGATAATATGAATTTCTTCCAATACATAGATATACTAAGATTAAACACTACTACCCTAATAGTCTTAATACTTCAAAATTCCTAGATGATTCTTGAGTCATAGATAGTGGCTTTGAGCAAAAGATTATGGGAAGTCATTATTTAGAATCATTGAAGATTTTTTAAGGATAAGGTGGGAAGGTGAGGCAATAGTGAAGGTAAGAAGATACTTAAGGTGAGCAAACATTAAATGTATCTCGTCCCTAAGAGTAAAGAAGAGGTTTCGGTTGTGAAAACAACAAAGAGAAGTTGAGCCATGATAGTTAAAGTAAATAAGGTGACCCAAAAGAGGTGGTTAAGGTGGTGGTTGTGGTGAAGGTGGTGAAGGAGTATCAAGAATGTGATCAAGAGGAGTGACTGGTGACAAAATAGAGTGATATATAAGGAAGGATAACTTTAGAGTGGAATTAGGTTTGAAGGTCTTGGAGGTGCATCCATGATATCATTAAGAAAGGGATTTGATGGTTGAGGAGATGGTGTGTCATTTAAGGAAGGAGGTGAATATTAAGGTTTTAACTCAAATGAGGAAGAGGTAGTGCCAAAGGTAGATGGTGTATCTTTGGTTAATGGAGTTTTTTTATGGTGCATTTGGTGGAGATGGAGAGGAGGATTTTGTTATGGGAGAAGGTGTGGTAGTGTCATCTTCATCACCATATATGTTCACAAAGAGTTGTCTAGGTGGAATGATTGTGAGTTTGATTTTCTTGGAAGGGTTAGAGGAGGAAGCTTGGGTAGAATCCATGGAAGTGGAAGAAAAGTAAAGAAGATGAGTGTGAAGATGATGAAGATGGTGAGGATGAAGACTGATGTGTTGTTGTGTGGTGTATATTTTTATGATTCAAGTTTAAATTTATATTTTGCCGACTAAACCAAAAACAACACTTTAACGGGCAGTGTACCCGATCGGTAGTAGTTTCGTGGTAAGTAGGGTGTCGAACACTTGAAGCGAGGTTAAATCTATCAAGTTAATTAATATCTTGGTTATCTAATCTATGTTAATTATTTTCTATTCTAAACCTATGTTAGTCCTAATCCTAATTCTAACGGGAAAAAGGGGTTTTCAGCCTGAGAGACTGACACGGTTTGGTTGGTGATTATAAACAATTCAAGGCACTTTAACCTACGCAAGCAAATTAACAAAAGATAATAGAGTGGTCGAGCCAAATATAGGAAAACTATATTAATCATTATTAATCCAATTAGAAAGTTGGTTTGTTTATTAAGTGCAATGATTTCTTCTCTTGAGGTGGTATATCATTTTTAAGACTTAGGCGTTACATCATCCTAAGACCTAGACACATTAATTCTGTCAACCATCATTCGAATCATCACTTGAGGCCTCTTTAGAAGATATGCAGATAATTGATTTAAGATGAGTAGGATGAACCCAAGGTTTCATGGATGGCCGATATGATTTGTATTTGGATTTTCGTAGATGAGGTAATTTTGATAATGTGATCATATAGATGGTTTAGAATCATTTCATATGGCATTGGAGATTTTGGTTGATTTTTAATCTTTTCAATTCATTTGGTAGAAAAGTAGCAAAGTGAAAGGCGTACTTGTTAGAGTGCAAACAACAGTGCAATTATGATAGCAGAAGAAATGGTGAGTCATTTTGAGTGCCAAAGGCATTATCTTGAATGATTTCATTCCAAGATCTCATGTCATGACGAAGCTCTTCCTTGAGGATTTTGTTTGGAAAAATGGTTTGTCTGATTGTTGTGATTCATTGGATAATTTCATTTGGTGTTGGAACGTGTGTTTGATAAGGTGTGTTTGACTCTTGATTAGTTTTCAAAGAGTCGAGAGAGGGTTCTTCAAAGTAAGAACATTCTCCTTCACATAGAATGGAGAGAATCGAGGCAAATGACTCGAGTGAGAATTTAAATGTTCTTTTTAATGCCCAGAAAGTTAAAAAGATGTTTTGATCGTCATCTTTGGTGATTTCTATTGAGGAATAAAATTCAAGTAGAAATCTTGGACAAATTCCTTCATGGAGTTTAAATATTTTCAAAAGTTTGATAGTTTGAAAAAGGGTTTGAATGTTGTCGTATTTAATGGATTAACGAGGATATACAGGAACGACCTTCATGATTGAACCTACATTCTAAGGGTTTCGAATGATGGGTTTTAAAATATCAGGAATATAGTTTTCATTTGAGATTATTGGAACGTATGATTTTTTGTACCGTAATTCATTTTCCAAAGTCATTTCACCTAGAATCAAAAAAGATAAATTTAGTGAGGTTCTTTGTTTTAAACGAGATGTCTAGTGTGTGCCTAAATGTGACAAATGTGGAGTAACGATTAACTCGACCTAGAAATAAAAACTTAAGAGTTAATCCAAACGCTCCTTAATTTGATTTTGCTCATCCAAACATGTCGAAAAATACATATGAATTATGTATCTCGACCTTTGTTCATGAGATCATTATGCAATGTGTTTGAAAATGTTATAAGTTGTATTAACAATGCATAACTACAATTTTATTATGTTCCTAACGTGAGTAAATTTGGAAAATTAAAATTAAGGTTGTTCAGTTTCGAAATCAATTTCAATAAACTCTCAAATGTATGCAAATCTTATGTCTACGGGAAGCATATTAGTTATACATTGTATCCTAGTAGTCTTAATTGTACAAAATTGAAAGAAGAAAGGAAAATCCCTAATTTCAATTTTTATGTTCATCATGAACCCTATAACTCACATTGAAAAGAAAATAGATTTAAATTGACTTGACAATTGATGCTCATTAAGATGTTGTGAATGATTGTAGGTGTTGATTTTATCTTCAATTAGTGTTTTAATGGCTGATTTTGAGTTTTTGGGTGGTTTGAGTCGTGCTCGTCGCTGCTGATATGAGAGGGGTGTTTGTTTTTTTTTGATTAAGTATTCAATTTTAGTGCCTGCTGATGGCGGTCCCATATTGCCTGGCGGTCCCAAATATATTGGAGGGCCGCCTAGGGTATGAGGGCCGCCGTCAGCAAGGGGTTTTGGACTCGGTTTTTGACGAAAATTTTACAAATAGAAGTGACATTTTAATTTTAATTTCGCAATTAAAAAATTTTTTCCCTTTTTTTGTTTAAAAGGTAAAACAAAAACCACGGATGAAGTATTTAAGTTGTCATGACACGGAATGGAACACAGACTAGAATTGAGGCAAAAGAAGGAGAAGCGGACTAATGTGATTTATGGAATGTGTTCCATCATTCCTAAACCAAGACGTAGATAGTTAAACGATTCACGTTTAAGGGGTTTTGTAAGAATGTCGGCGATGTTGTCAACGGACGGAACTTTATAGATTGAGATATGTCCTTTCTAGACATTATCACGAAGAAAGTGGTGACGAATTTCGATATGTTTGGTTCGAGAATGTTGCACTGGGTTTTTGCTAAGGTCAATCGCGCCTTTATTGTCGCACATGATTGGGACTTCGTCGAGTCGAGCGTCGTAGTCAATAAGAGCTTGTTTCATCCATAGTGCTTGTGGACACGCCTTTTCGGCGCTTACGTATTCGCTTCGTATGATATCGCAAGAGCTTTTTGTTTCTTTGAGAACTAAGATGTCAAAAAACATCCCACGAACGTACAAATACCGCTAGTTCTCTTCAATCCACATAATCCCCGCAGGATCAAGTCGCATAAACTTTAAAAAAAAACTCTTTTTATGCCGGTCCCCTTAGGATACCATAACCCTAAGGTTTTTTTTTTTGGGGCCCCGTTTAGTGCTTTAATGTATCGAAGATACGTTTAAAGAACCGCTTCAAGGTGAGAAGGTTTTGGGAGCCTCTTGGAAGCGGTCACAAAGGCAGACACTAAACGATGAATATCTGTAGCCTAACCATTCGTTAGGTATAATAAACCACTACCATGCCTCGATACTGGTACGATCGACCGACTCACACTCTCCGTCTTCCGGAGTTCAATAGTATCGTAGGTACATGGGGGTTTTCATTGGTTTAGATTTCCTCAAAGAGCCAAATTTCATTAAGCATTTCTAAAAATATTTAGATTGCTTAAAGAAAATACCATCTTCCATTATGTTTTATTTGTTATCCAAGGAAGAAGTTAAGAACCCTCACCATCATACTCAACTCGAACTCGTCATGCAGATTTAGGCAAATTTCATCACACATGTCTTGACAAGTCGAACCCGAATATAATGTCCATCGACATATAAATGAAACGATGATAGGTTGAACTTTATCTTCTTAGTAAAAAAGTGTTAACTACATATCCCATCTTTATATTCAATTTACTAATGGAAGAGCAATTTTAATCTATCATACCAAGCTTTGAGTGCTTGTTTAAGACCATATAAAGCTTTCTTTAATTTATAAACATGATCTGGGTTTTCAAAGTCAATGAATCCTGGAAGTTGTGCCACGTATACCTCATCATTGATAATGTAGGATCCCGATTAACACTTCATAACATATATATCATACACGAATTTGATCTAGAAAGGAGAAAGAGAGAAGACAGTTTTTGTCAGAGATAGAAAGAAGATAGAATAAGAGAGAGAGGTGAAGAAAAAATAGAAATGAAGAATTATTAGAAAATGAACAACTAACTTTTCCAAAGAGGATAGTTACTTATATACCCCGACACATTAAGTGACGTGCTGGATAATTAACTAGGACTCGAGGACGGGTTTTGCTTGGGATTAAACCTGAAACATATACAATAATAGATTAACTATCGAGCCCGATTCCCGATACTTTCCTATTACAACGTTAACTAATTGATTGACCGAGACTTAAATACATAATGAACGAACTTCATGTTCGACTCAATATTTTGAGGCTAACAATCTCCCCCGAAGTGAGTTCATTGATGACACTCCTTCATGAGATCATGAGATTGCTTTTGTCGTTAAACTCATGTGGTCTTGGTCCTTCTCTTTGTTCTTTGTTGTAGGCTTGTTCCTTCATGCTTTGCGATCTTGACTTTGAGCCTTTGTCATTGTCTTTATCGTCTTTGACATCTTGCGATCTTGTGTCTTTTACCAACATTCTCATATTATGCCTAATCTTGAAAGCTTCAAATCAGAGTTTACGGAAGTCTTTATCTTTTAAATCTTGAGCTTTCATGATAGTTTGTCTTTGTAGAATGAGCATGAACATGTGGTAATGAATCGACTTTGGTTGATTGGTATGCCGTCACCACTGTTATAAAATAAGAAAGAAAAAAAAAGAAGTAAAATATAAAAATGATGAAAAGACTAAAAATGGGGGGTGAAAAAAATAGAAAAAAAAAATATAAAAGAAAAAAAAAAAAAAAAAAAAAAAATAAAAATTACAAAAAAAATAAGAATAAAAATTAAAACACAAATAAAAAAAAATAAGAACCGACCGCACACACAAACTCCCCTCACCCCTTCACCGTCCACCCCATCTCCACTACACCACATACCCCCCCCCCCACCCCGCCCCCCCCCCCTCCCAACACCCCCCCCCCCCCAAATCCCAACCTTTAAAAAACGCCCTCACCGGCTCCAACGCCCCCCCCCCCCCATCACCTTGCTCCAACCCCCCCCCCCCACCACCCCCCGCCACCCTCTCAACCTCACATCCCACCGCCCCCCCCGAAGACCCCTAACCCTAACCCTCACCCTCCTACCACCACCCACGCCCCTCATCCCGACCTCACGCCCCCCACCTCCCCCCCCTGACCCATTTATCCCACCCCCCCCCCCCTCGAACCACCACCCAACCCCCCACCCGGAGACCACCCTCACCAAAACACACCCACCCCTCCTCCCCCCGCTCCCCCCCCCCTTCACACCCCACCACCCCACCCTATCCACAACCCACACCCCATCACACCACCCCTACCATACCCCCAACCCCCCCCCAAACCTTAAATTCACCCCCCCCCATATGCCCTTCCCACCATTGTGAGCCCCTCCACACCCCCCTTGTCCCCAAACACCACTAACCCACCTCTCCCCCCGGATCGCACCCCCATCCCCCCCCCCATATGAACTACCCCCTCGCCCCGCATCACTATATCCACCAACGCCCCACTATATTCACCCACCCACCACCCCACCCTCACCCCGCCCACCCCCACCCCTGGCCCTCCCCCACACAACCTCGCCCTTCCCCCCACCCCGCCCACCGATGTAACCCTATCTTTCGCCCCCCCCCCCCGTTGGTATGTATGACCCCCCCCTAAGGCCCCCCCCCCCCCCCCCCCCCCCCCCCCCCCACCCCCACCCCGTCCCACACCAGACCCAACCCGTAACCCCCCCAACCCCCCCCCCCCCCCCCCTCCCCCATGAAAATCCCTCCCCTCTCCACCTGAACCCCCACCCACCCCCCCCCCCGACCCCTAAATACCACCCCTCCCCCCCCCCCCCGATTGCCAACACCACCCTCCCAACCCCCCATCCCACGCCACACCCCCTGCCGAGACCCCCCCCCGAACCCCCCGCCAAACCCGCGACTCCCCGTAGTAGTTAAACCCCCTTGCTTTCTCAACCCCTCCCCACACACCCTCACACGTTGAACCTCCCGATGCCCCCCGCATCCCTAGGAGACCCCCCTAACCCTACCCCCAAGCCCCAACCCCCCCCACCCGCTCATAGTTCCGCCCCCCCCACCCCACCAACCCCCCTCCCTGTTCCACCGCCGCCAACCCCCTCCCCCCTCCCATCCCCCCACCCAACCCCCCCCGATCCCCCCGCCCTTCCCCCCTCCCCAACCTACCCTTCCCCCACACCTGGTCTCCCCCCCTCACCCCCATCGCCCTCGATCTCCCCAAGACCCTACCCAGCACCTTCCCCGTCATCGAACCACCTACACCCCAGTAACCTGTTTCCCCACCCCCCTACACACCCCCCCCCCCCCCCCCCCCTTACCCCCCCACCCTCCCCCCCCACCAGCACCCCCCCCCAGCCCCCCCCTTCCCCCCCCCCACCACCCCAGCACCTGCCCCCCACCCAAAACCCCCAACCACACGACCCCGTGGTCTTAATCCCCCCCCCCCCAAACCCCCCCCCCCCTTACTACCCAACCTACCCATCCCTAGACCCCCACAGATACCCGCCCGGTGTAAACCTCCCCCTCACCCCCCCCCCCACACGCCCCCCGCCTAATCCCTCCCCTTTACCCCCCACCACAACGCCGCCCCCTTTGCCCCCCCAAACCCCCCTTTGTTAACCCCTAACTTACCCCACCCCTACACACCCCGTCCAGACCACCCGTTTTCCCCCCCATTAAATTTACCCACCCACCTCAGCCCCCCCACCCGCCGTTCTGCGCACCCCCCCAACACCCCCCCCCCCCCCCCCCCACCTCCCCCCACCCCTCCCCCTCCCCACCTAACCCCCCACCCCCCCCCTCCCTCCCCCTTCACCTAACTCAAACGCCCAATAACCCCCACCCAACCCTTCCCCCCTAGATCAACCCCCCCCCCCCAAAGAATCCCTTCCCCAGAGGTCCCTCCAATCCACCCACCAGACCTAACAACTACCCCCCCCGACCGATTCCTCCCCCAATTTACCCCACCTACGCCACCCCTCCCACCACCCACAACCCCCCTTTTTACCGCCCCAAGAACCCCCACCCTCCTTTGCTCACCCCAGATCCCCCCCACCCATGTCCCCTCCACCTCCCCCCCCCCCACCCAACCCCACCCCCCCACAGCGCACCCTCCCCCAACCTCCCACCCCCGCCCCTACCTTCCCCCCGTCCTAACCCCCCATTGCCCCCCTTACCCCCCCCCCTCTTAGAAGATTTCTACCCCCGATTCTCCCCCTAGTAGATACCGCACGCTCTTCCCTATAGCCTCACCCCCCGATACCCAGAAAATCAACGCTAATTATCCGAAAACTTAATCCAATAAACCCACCCCCCCTCACCCTAATCTTGTACCCCCCCCACCCCTCATAAACTCGTGTGAATACCCACAACACCCCGATTCTCGGTTTGTACCCCCACCCCCCCCCCCGCCTCCGTGTCTCCCCCTCCCCCCTAGGTGCTCCCCCACCCTAAGTACCCCCCCCCACCCCCCCCCCCCCCCCCCCCCCCCCCCCCCCCCCCCCCTCGCCCCCCCCCCTCCCAATTCACTGTACACCGATATCCACCCCCCCCCAATCGGTATTCCATTGCACCCCAACCCCCGGTTTGGGGTGGAGCCCCCCAATCCCACCCGCCTCAAACCCCCCTACCCCACTCCCGACCCCACCGCCTTTTTCCTCCCTTTCCCCCACCCCCATACCACCCTCCAAAAGTAAATGCATTCTACACCTCGCCCCCCCCCTCCCATCCCCCCCCGGTAAAACCCCATCCACCCGACCACCCCCCACCGTTACCACCACCCATCCCCAGCCGCCCGCCCTATGAACCCGCCCTCCCACCCCCTACCCCCTCCCCTTCACTAACCCACCCCTTAAAACCCCGATAACCAATCTCCTGACCCCAGTAATCGCCCCGCCCCCCCTGCCCCCACACTACGGGCACCCCCCGCCCCCCCACCAGGACCATTGACCCCCACTAGGTCCAACCCGTCCCCCCCCCCCACACCCCCCCCTACCACACACCCTGAACCACCCCCCCCTTCCCCCTCCCCCCCCCCCCCTCCCCCCCCCCCCCCAACCCCTGCCCTCTGCCCTTCCCCCATTACCCCCACATGCCCCCCCCCGTATCCCATACAAAGCGTACCCCCCCTTGTACCCCGTCCCGCATCACCCCTCCCCATTCCTTAAACCTAACTATCCACCACATCTCCACATGTGAGCAATCCCCACCCAATCCTACAACCTATACCCAGCGTAATATGACCCCCCACTACCGTAAAACCTCAAAAAACACCACATCTCCCACACCCCACATACCTATAACAGGACCACAACGAGATCCAAAGTCCCCAAATATGATACATATCTAAACTCTCCTACACCTACCAAGAGCAAGTATGAATGTAGACACAAGCAGGAAAACCATCTTCATTAGTGAAAACTTATAGTATCACTAACGGATGATCTGGCAAATATCACAAGGATATTGCGCTAAGGACTCTTGGTTAAACAATCTAGTAAACTTGATGGATGTTTCAACAAGTGTATTGAGATGGAATTTTACAAACGAGATTAGATTAATCTCTTAGTGCTCTCGACATGATAGTGTATATTTGGTTTTATGTACTCGGATGCTTTAGCAGATGCCACCCTAATCACTATCCACGATCTCGGAATGAGATGTCATAGATAACGATTGTATCATCATGACAAATGAGACAATTTACTTTTGAGAGAAACTCGAATGTCTATGAAGGGTTGGTGCATAGCAATCACAGGGTCCATGAATTCGTTTTCAATGTCACAAACAACTTGTGATTCCTACATGCATATGAATTGACCTTCCTTTACTGCCGTTAAGTTTAGTTGGGAGGGGCTTCATGTCTTTAGACCTTTATCCATACATTTCTTTTTCATTCTTTAACGCCTTCAAATCTACCAAGACGTCCATTACTAACACCTTTGTTTGTGATTGTTCCGAGTTGTTAGCTTAACTTAGTCGCATTAATCCCATATACATTTGATCTCCATCAAACCTAAGGACTGCTATTTCTAACTTTGGATTATCCTTGGGTAGATCCTCCGGTTCTGGTTGGATCATAGGATTGATTCCTAACCTAACCACCTTATGACTTCAGAATCGTCGTGAAATTAAGATTTGTTGTTGGTATAAGATCAAACCATAAAACCTTTTCTTACTGTTTTAGCACATTGAGTCGATTAGAATACATATTTTAAATACATTTTCTCCCCTTATTTTAAATAATAAACACTTAGTTTTTGAAATACCTTGTGATTAAAATATGTCTATGAAAATCCTATGTTGGAGAAGATATTATCAGCATGAATGGTTTGGAATATTTTGATAATGTTTTGAATACATAAGAATTGTCGGTGTTGATGTATCCAAGAACATTTTTGTTTTTCGAAAAACTCCCCCTCAAAAATAGGACCAATTGAAAAATTGTTGTCTTTTGAAAAACATGTTGTAGGGTTGAGTGTGAACACCATAATTTTGAAAGATTATGAATTGTCATCGAGAAATTCTTGAAAAATTATGTTTAACTTTTTGAAAAACCAAATGTTAGAGGACTTCTCTTCTAACGCTAAGGGTAAGCGCACTGATACGTACACTATCCTTTTTCTTGAGCTAAAAACATTGAATGTCTTGTAAATAAAAAAGAACAGCTCAAAAAGAAAGACCGAGAAACGTTAATTTTCTCGTTGTGAGGATAAGTTATAAACCTTCCTTTATTTGAAGTCCGGGTTATGTACTGATATTTGCACATAAGCCATCTAGAAAATTAGAAATGACATGTTTTGAAACTATTTGCAACTCTCGCTCGAACTTCATTTACACACCCGTGTCAATGTTAATCGACATTTCTAAGCACGTAAATGTTATCGATTCCAAGAGACATGTCGAGAAGAATCTTTTTGGAAATTTTTTGATTTTCTGATTTTGTATTTATTTACCTGTTGTCCTCAGCATTGCTATATGATGGTGGAATAGTAATTCCAACTCTTGTCGTGATGTAGCTGTCTTGACTGCTAGAGGAACAACAAAAAAAAAAAACAACTTTTGAACCAGATTTGAATGACTTCATTGCTGTGGTCTTGAATTCCGAGTTCTGAACGGTTATGATCAGAAGTCATTTGATGAAGAACGAGGCCTGAACTGATGTGAACAGACGTCATTGCCATGAAGACCGAGGCTTGATCTGTTGCGATCAAACGTCTTTTGAACATTGAGGAACGGGGCCTGAAGTGTTATTTTCAGCAGACGCCATTTGATGTAGCTCATCTTTTGTGAAACCATTCTGGCACTGGTTTCTTAGATATCAACATTTTCTGCAACCACACTCTGAGATTTTCCATGCTTGCAATTTAATAAGTGCATCTGCAATTTAAGAGATCAATTCTTTGTTGCCTTTGACCATTGAATGATGTACCAGCATTCAAGTCAGATATTTTGTTTGCATTCATGAATAATAAAGGGATATCTACATTTGGAGACCATATGTGGTGTCATTTTTCAACCTTTATGCCCGTGCAAGAGTGAGTAGCTTTCCATTGGAACCTACCTAAACAAACAGTCTTGAAGAAACCTACCGTTTGATGCACCTAAGACAAGATTCTAGAGTCCTTGTTTTACATCAGCGGACAGTGGTTAGTCTTTTTGTGTAAAAACCTATGTCCTTTAGGATCCTGTCTTCTTTCTGGTTTCTTAGATTTCACTTGTCTTATCAACGGGGACACTATCTCTTTGTGTGTTTATGTGAATTTTGCATCCTTAAGTCTTTGCAGAAGCACGAGATTTAACTTTGAAGGTATTCTAAGACGCATTCATCATGATTTGCACTGTAAAGGCACTTTTTTGCATTAGGACATTGCAAGGCATGAACTTCAAGAAAGGCTTTTGTTTACTATGTTCCTCCAAGTGTACATCCTTTGTTTGAAATACGACTACTCATTGATGCTTGCCAATTCCCTAGGTTTTGGTATGCAAACATTAGCAGTGTAGGTAACTAGCAGGATCAATCATACTAGGTTTCTATTCACATTTCGTCTTTCTGAAGTTTTGCACTTTTCTTAGCTTTCTCTAGGTAGTAGTTATGAACCATGTCATTTGAGCCTACAAATTCTTTGAGGTGACGTGAAAATGACACATGCTTGGGTATTTCCTATAGGGCTATGTGCAATCACATTGGTGTTTCGAACTGCTGTTTTCTAATCTTGAGGCAAATTCGTTTGAGTGAACAAGTTTAAACAACCCATTCCAGACACATTAGTTTTATTAACCGACTGTTTCGTTTGAAAACTTCTCATTTCAGGGAGAATTTGAAAAAGGAGTCGGTATTTCCCCCTAAACTGATGATTTGGAATTCGTTGTAGCATTGTTTGTCGAAACAACCAGTATGGTTTTATACACTGAGTTTCCACAGACTTTCCCTTGCAGTTCTCGATGAGTTTCTTCAACTCACTTATTGCTATGTTCTTGTCTTGCATTTGAGCTTTCAAATCCTGTATTTCATGATATTGTTCACGTTCTTTTCGAAATACATTTGATCCGTTTTCTTTGCAAACTGAGTTGTTTTTCATGTGTTCTTTACATTGTTGTAAAGCAAGTTCAAGAGAAATCGAGTGTTTTTCAAGTTTAGAAAAACTTTTTAACAAATTATTATGAACTTCTTTGTTAACAGATTCAGTTTGTTTCGAAAGCTTTATTGCAAGACATTCACATTCTTTGACTTTATGAAGATACAAGCATTGTAATCGTAGTGGAGCATTTAATCAGACAGATAATGCAGAATATGAACATATAACATCTTTAGGACCCACACCTCTTCGAGAAGTAGATCATATATGTTTGAAAAATCAGCCTTCTCAGATTCAAGTTCGTCAATCTCTTTTTCAAGGGATTTAACGTACTCAAAATCTTCATGCATTTCCGTTTTAAGTTCATGTTCAAAACGAAAGCTATCATTTTGTGATTTTATGGAAAGAGGCATTAATAAGGTTTTTATCAAAAGTTCCATATCATGAGCAATTTGGCAACGAAAGAACACTACTAGTAAGTATAATCCAAGTATTGATCAACAATTTTTCTCTAAATTGATGATGTTAAATGTCATGTCGTTAAAAACTTGTCTACTTTTACTAATAGATTTCGAAACGGTAGATAAGGCAGAAACGTTTTTTAGCAATTGTTTGGTTTTTCAAACCAAACGGTTTTCTCCACATTGTCTTCCTAACTTCCTTTCCGCGTTCCAACTGATAAAGATACTCCAGTGAGGGTGCTTTGAAAATTTCATAAAGACTATTCTGTCTAGTGTAGTCGTATGGTTTCACTGTATCTTTATCTAATTTTGATCTACTCTTGTTATCAAGAGTCATGGTCTCTTCCCCCCCCCCCCCCCCCCACCCCTCTTCCCTATCAGGGGCAAATCTGTTTGCAGGATCAGAAGTATCAAATGGGATCTCATACAAACATGGTTTTTTAGATTGAGCTTTCTTGAGGTACCTAGGATTGGCAAAGGTTAGTCTACCATTATATGTCGCGCATTTGGGTGCTAACATATGAATGGTCTGAATTGACTGATTACGAGTATAAACAATTTCGTTCAAAAACTTTAACTGTTTGTCCATTTCAATCATCTTGTCAATATCTTTATCTTCCTTAACCTTTAAATCCGAAATGACCTTTGTGTTCTCTTTGAGATAACCTTCCAGTTGTGACTTTGTTAAAAGACTCTTTTTGACTAAATCATTGTGTTTCTGATCAAGAACTGAAATTTCATAGGCTTTTGTCTTTAAACCTTCTTTAATTTCAATGTCTTTTAAAGCTAATAGTCCTAGAGTTTCATTTAACTTTGTTTGAAGAATCTCATAATCAATCGTCCGGTCATTAAAGGCTTTGTACTTCTCAAACTCATTCTGTTTGTTCTGAAGTGCAATCAGACAACTATCCCGACAACTAATAGCCTCCCCTAGAGCACTATTGGTTTCATCAAGGTTAGTTTTGCACTTTTCCAATTCTTGAGTCAATGATGCGTTTGCTTTCTTTAATTGCTTTAAAATCGTTTTGTTTTCCTCCGTATCCAGAGTTAAATTAGCAATTAAATTAGCAAGCGCATCACGCTCATCAACACATTCTGCATCATGTTTCTCAGAATGTTGTCTTTCATTGGCAAACACATTCTTTTCATCATTGATTTGTACCTGTTCCAATGGCGTATCAGTAGAACTTGATTCTGCAGGTAAGACGTCCTGAATCTTTGCCATGAAACCGTAATGTGCTTCCAATTCCTTCTTTTCAATCTCTTCATCTGATACAATTCCACTGCTTGTTTCATCTCCGGAACTTGTAACCGATGATTGAACCTCTTGAACCTTGCACTTTTGAATCTGCAACTGTCTTTCACTCAACTTTTTCAACGTCATCTTAAGCTCTTGCTCATGACTTGCTCTTTCTATTATACATTGCTCAATGGAGTTCATGTTCTGGATGATTGTTTCCTTGAATGTTTCAGCTGTCATTGTAGTGTAATCTCTGAAGGTTTCTATTACTTCTCGATCTGATGAAAAAGATCTTGAATAAATATCGAGAGGCTTTAACAAGTCAGAGTTAATGAACCTTTCAAACTGTACTTTGATCACACTTAGAGCGGATTTGGAATCCATCTCGTGAAGTGTTTCTGCATTGAGAAGTGTTTCTAAGTTATTCATGTGTTGAGATAACTGAAACGTGAAGGTTCTGAAACTATCACCAAAGAGTTGTGCAAAAGCTTGTTGATACAATATACTCTGTTGTTCGAGAAGTTGAGTGGTTGATTTAAGTGCATTTAATTTGTTCAAGGAGTTTTCTTTGAAAATCTTTGCTTGCATCTGCAGTTTCTGTATCTCTGGTTCCTCTAAAACTGAACCCGAAGATGAAGTAACCTTTGTTCCCATTTTATTCTTATAGAAGATGATGTTGCATTGATCTTTGAGGTTTGGTGCTTGATAGTTATTATCTGAATATTATTGAGCAGCCGTAAGAAGTGTAATTGGATTTGCACTTTTGCGCTATTCTCTCAGCACGGATTCATTTATACTTCTTTTTTGATACTGCTTCAGGAATGTCAAAAAGGTGTGTTAGAGCTTGGTGCCTATTTCTTTTGGATTGCTTGACCCAACGTCATAAATGCTTGACAATTCTGGTTGATAGTTGTTGAAGAAATTGAACATTCACTTGCATTGTAGTAACTTGCAAGTTTGTTCATTGTCAACTCATCATCGGTTTATATAACTGTGATAATACGGTAGCTCCATTGATACTCCATCACGAAGAAGTAAACTTCCTAATTCCCAGATAACAGATTGGTTTGTCTGCTTGTACGTTTAACGATTCTCCTGTTGTAGCCTTTCAATGGATATCCACATTTTCATTTGCTGTGTTGCCTCGCATCAACAGTTGAATAGATATTTCGTCTCCAATACCAGTTTAAAAGCAAGGAAAATTACTTCCTTTTCAGGACTGAAAAGTGTTCTTTGGTCTTGGAGTCATGTTCAATACAGTTTCAATTGCTGTATGTTGTTAAACTGCAGGACGACCTTCAGCTTCTGGAACAGCTTGAATAAGTACACTTGTTGGCACGTAGGGACCATTAAGTATGCATTTTTTTAGTCCCTCACCATTAATTTTGGTTTGTTTGTGTAATGTACCGTTAGAAAACGTGGATTCTCCACTGTGTATATCTTCCTGGTCCAAGCATTGGTGGAGATCTTCGAAACCAGATGCTATGATATTATTATGCATTTTTGACTATCAGTTGGGATGTTTTGGACTGGAGTAGACACATGATGAAATGAATGGATTTTAATTATGAAGTGTGAATAGGTTGTTGGATCTTAAGTGGATGTTGATGTGATTGAAGTTGTAGTTGTATGCAATTCCAACTTACGGGATCTTTTTTACAGTCTATGTTTAAACGATAAATGAATATTGGGATTTTACATATAAATCAATAGGAGGAAAAAGTGTTTGATTTGATTCGGATCAGCGGTCCAATGATTTAATTGTATAAAAACAGAGATAGTTGTCTGGCTAGGGTTACAGCAGATTGTTTTAAATAGGCTCACAAATCTAAATCGGAGCCAAAAATACAGATGGGCGTGAGCTAGAACAAAATCAAGTGTTAACACAAATTCCAACAAAAATGAAAATGTCACAATAAATCATAGTAAACGATGGTTTTGAGCTTTTATAAAAAATCCTTAACCATCTAAAGGTGGTTTACAGCGTAACCGTCTAGTTTTCTACTTCGATTTGAGAGGTCAGGGCCTTTGGAAAGGACTTACGGATTCAAAGTTTATGGCTGTTTTACTGATACACTTTTCTTCACACAAGATTTCTAGACTAAAACGACTCTAGTGCTAATTCTTTAACCCAAAAAGCTGTGGACTTTGAATCAAATCGCAATGAACTGTATCAATATACGCAGTGGTGAGATTTTGGTCAAAACGCACAATGAAATTTAAGCTAAACGCAATGGTTCTAAACGCAATGGTCAAAACGCTCAGTCAATATATTATTCACAAAATTATCCTAAAACGCAACCATTAAAATAATTTCGAAATAGGGGTTTGATTATTTTAATATTTTATAATTGTTCTAACCAAAAACCAATGCTTGCGTTTTTTTTTGAACCTGTTTAATAAAAAAAATCAAAACGCAACATGAAGAAAATCAAAACGCAACATGAAGAAAATCAAAACGCAACATGAATTTTGCCAGAGAGTCAAAACGCAACTGAGTAATTTACGATTTTTTTTTCACAAAAATCGCCTAAACACGCTTTTTTTGACCTTTGAACTTTGATTTTCTCTCTGCACATTAGTTAATTATGCATAGTTCTTGCTTTAATAACATAAAACATTCAAACATATAGCACAAAATTCGGGTTTGATTTTTTTCTATTGACTTCTTTTTGACCCACGAATTTGATCTTGTTTAACCACACGAATCAACCATGAATCCACACGTAGCTCTGATGCCAATTGTAGGATCCCGTTATACACTACACTTCTTACAAGCGATCTCAGCTAGCGGACAAAAATGAGTAAGAGAGAGTTGTTCTGAGAGAGGAAACTAGAAGAGAGAATTGAAGAGTGAAAAGAGAAAAGATTATTATTAGATATTTTGAACAGCTTACTTTTCCAAGTGGGAAAAGATCCTTATATATCCCCGGCACTTAAAAGTGTCGCGAGGGCTATTTAACTAGGACCTGGGCTCGGGGGTTTGCTTAGGATTAACCCGAAACAAATAACACAAATTGATTAACTAGTGAAGCCCGAGTTCACGGATACTTTCAGATATCAACGTTAACTTAATTGATTGGCCGAGACACTTAAAACTACATAATGAACGAACTTCATGTTCGGACTCAATTTTTTTGATAGGGCTACAAAACTGTCAATTTTCTTCCCCTGTTTAGACACTAAAGTATACAAAGCTGTTAGATTATGAGGGTCCTCAGCACCTCCTGAGGTTGGACCGTCAGGTGGAGCTGTAGTGGACCTAGAAGGAGAAGCAAAGAAAGATCCTCCCAAGGGATCATCATCATTGTCACTATGTGAAGAAGACTCAACATGAGTGTTAGAAGATTAGACCACTGTTGATTCTATCTTGAGCACTTGGAGAAGTTGGTGGTGGTTTGGGTGGTTTTGTAACTGGCTATTTAATGAGCTGCTGGAGTAGTGGGTGTTGGTCTTGGTGATGGTGATCCTTGATTCATGAGGGTGAAGCAGTTGGTGACACAGGTTCTATAACAGTTTCATGGCAGTATGTGGGTTGTTGGGTGGTGTGCCTCTCCTGATGTTCCAGCTGCAATGGCAGCTTGAGTAGGAAGAAGCATTGCAGCCTCGTTGGGCATATGGTCTCCATGAAAATTTCAGTTCATATTTGAAAACATTTTGCTGGTCAATCTAAATGATGGTTATGGTTTGGGTCCTAGTTTCTGTGTCTGTTTTAGTTGTTAGAAACTAGGGAGACATCAAAAGTTTCTTAGAGTTATTAATGTTATTTAAACTACAGTAGTTATTGCGGAGATCCAATTGGACTTCTTACCCTCACACAAACAAATTAATTGCAATAGCCAAATAGGGGTTCTAAAAATTTGAATCCCAACTCCCTGACTTAGTACTAAGACAATGTAAGAGAGTATGGATCAGGAACCTCATGAGTGAGAATTTGTTCTCATGAAAGGTCAACTTTCCCTCAATGGGGTAACCTAGATTATCCATGCCTAAGAATATGTCAAGTATAGGCATATCCACAATTCCCCCCTTATCATGTAACTGCAATTGACTCCTCACTAGTGATTCAGTGATTGCGTAAGGAGTCCCATCAATGGTGGCCACAATAGCTGGTGGACCTAACTCAGATGATCGGAGTGAGGCCGTAGACCAGAATTGGGTTATTTGGGAATCATAGATGAGTGGGTCAGTTACAATAGCATACCTAATGTGGGAATCAAGTAAAAAATCAAAAACCTGATGATAATCGGTACTCCCTTTGGGTTTCTCCAAAAATCCAATCCTGTTGTGCTCATCGCGATATTTTAGGGCAGCCATTGATTCGACGGTGCTTGAATAGGTTGTGTGTGAATGCTGGGTGTTTGAATGCAAGAGAGTTGCAACTGGTGGGTAGTAGTATGAATACAATTTCGTAAGGGTGAGTGGAATGAATATAAAGAGGGGCTGTAAAAAATTAGGGTTGGATCTCAAAGGTAATTGTTAAAAATGAGGGCAAACAGTGATTAACCCTTTTAAATAGAAACCATGTTGATCAATTAAATGCCAACTTATCATCAGTTTACTATTGATATTAATAAAATCAATTTAAGTTACTCGATTAAAGAAAAAGTCAAACCCTACGAAAAATTAACAACAAGACCAGCAGGAACAACTCTACCAGCAGAAACCAGAAAGACAACCAGTAGAAATTGTTCAGCCAGTAGAAACCAGGATTACCACTAGTAGAAACTCTTGCAACACCAGAAATGACACAAATCCAACCAGAAGGAATTGTTCGCATCAAAATACACACACTCCAAGCTATTCACACATCATGAATCATTTCACTGCAAAAGATCAGACCAAAACCACACATACCATATACATGGAAAAATAAAAGATTTAACTACAAGAATTAAAACTGCTAGTCTAATATCTGAAAAAAATAAGGCTAAAAGAAAAAAATAACTATTTAAGAAAAATACAATAACAGTCCTCCCCTTAAATCCAAATCCTCCCCTTAAACAGAGGATTTATGGATTTAGCATCCCAATATGAACCACTAAATAATTAAATCTGGGTCCATCAAATGCTTTGGTCAATAAATCAGCCACATTATCATCTGTGTGAATTTTAAGCACCTGAATAAGATTTTTCTCATTTGCATCTCTAATAAAATGGTGCCTAATCTCTATGTGCTTTGTTCTTTGGTGAAAAACTGGATTTTTAACAATGCATATGGTACTCTGATTATCAATAAAGATTTTAGTGTTCATAAAATTGAACCCATAATCTAGCAATTTGATTTTTGAATCCTAAGACCTGACCACAACGTGAGCAGACACAACATATTCGCTTCAGTGAAAGGAAAGTTGCCACTACGTTTTGCTTTTGCACTGCCATGATATTAATCTTCTACCCAGAAATTGACATCTACCAGTTGTGGATTTCCTATCACCATTGGAACCAGCATAATCACTATCATTGTAAGCTTCCAACACAAAGGGAGAATCTATTGGGTACCAGAGACCAAGTTTTGGTTGGCCTTTGAGATACTTAAGTCTTCTTTACGGCATTCAAATTGGAAGTCACAGGTGTGACCCTGTTCTAGACCAAGCACTCACTGCAAACATAATATCAGCCTTGAAGCTGGCAAAGTACATAAAGATGAACCGATCCTAGATCTGTAAAGATGAACATTAACAGTAAAACTTCATCAGTTCATCCTTGATTAGCTTAGCAACTTCATAAGGGGTTTGTTGCAGGACCCAATCACTTTCCATATCAAATCTCCTAAGCATGCCTGGACATACTTGTGCTTGGCTGAAAAAAAGCCTATGCAGGCTGTTGCCTTGTAGTAGTTTATGGACTTGTAAGACCCTAAGAAGAATGTCAACTCACCCAAAACACTCATGCTCAAATCTCCTTTCATCAACACCTCAAACTCATCACACCAGGTCTGGTTAGTAAGAGTGCCAAAAAATGTCATCCACATAGACCTGTACTAAGATGATATAGAGCACTAATACTTTGATCCTCTATGGATCTTTTCTATTAATCGTAAAACTATTTCTTGATTGTTCAATTCCTTGTCAAACTAAACGAGTGGGTTTCATTTATAGATAGGAAACCCTTAACTAATCTCCTATAAGAAGTTACTTTATCATGAGTCTATCTATACTTCTCATGTCTATCTAGACTAGAACTTATCCCAGAGTCACGACTTTACTCAACCGTAGGACTAATACTGATAAAACAGCAGGAACTATATACCTGCCATAGAACTTTAATACTAACAGTAGCACATAACTCTACCATAGTAACTGACATACCTACTAGTAGGAACTAATAAATACAAATATACCTAACAGAGTTGATAGAACAAAAATATATAAAAGATGGAGGACCTACAAGACAATAGCTGGAATAACATTAAAGCTGATTGATGATTAATTCAAACATATTGTATGCTCAACTAAAAGATAGAAGATCAAACATTAAAGCGGATAGAAAGATTATCAAATATATTTAAAATGCTGATTTATAGTTTCCTAATTTTAATTGATCATATCTATGATTTTAAAACCCTACGCCTCTATATTAAAGAGGGTAGCGTCTATATTGATAATACCATAAATATAAGAGGCTCTCAATAGAGGCGTCTAATATCAAAGTGTGTGTTCATGTAAAGCAATAAATATCATAGATGAGTCATGAATCATCTATGTTACAAGTTAGTTTATAATTCTGTTTATGATAATAGTAAACCTTGTTCATGAACATTGATTGTGATCTTTCTTATTCCGGCTGCGTGTTTCAATCATTGTTATTAATTCCAGATGGCTAATCATGGTTTAACAACTACAAACCGGCCGTTTCAACACCAAAGATAGATGAATCTAAAAATCACGATTCATAAAAAAGAGGTTGAAAAACTTTCTTGACGTCAGATTAATTTACCCGTCATCGGATAGTCCTTGGTAAAGCCCCGTTACATTGCGACCAAAAAAGGGTGGCCGTAGCGTATGTGCGTACGAGTAAACAACAAACGTGCCAAGTGTGTGTGGCCGTGCGTATGGTCCACAAAGGGAAAGAAAAATGGCTTAGCCAACTAACTAGTCACAAGTATTAAGTACTTAGATAGATCAAAATCACTAGTCAAATACGTAAGAGTTCACATGTTTGAGGTTGCATAGGATGTCTACACATGAGAGTGATACTCTCATGTTTCACTTTCTATACTTGCATGCACACATGGGTGTGATTTTCAAAATAAGATGCCTTTATATAATGTAGGACATGGTGATGTGTTGTGGTTTAGGAGTCCATCAAGTCAAACAAAGGGAGTGAACGAAATTTTAGCATTACATGCCTGATGATGATAACCGAGTTTACACAAAAGTTTGCGGTTTCCGGGGTTCCGTTGGTCAAAAACGCGAAAAACGCAATTAAAAGATTAAAACCCAAAATTACTATCGGAAGTGATTAAAACTCAGAAAGCACTGGAAAAGTTAAAAATACTCAAATAAGCCTATATTAATTTAATAACTGATATCGGGACATGCCCGATGCCATTTTTTTCAGATTTATGCGGTTTAACTTCTCGGTAAACTGTCAGATTCAAACGTAACATGTAAAAGTCAAAGATATTAGTCGAAAAGGTTTAAAATATTGACCTAAAATTTATGAGGTGTGACATCATCACTTTCGGACAATGATGTTTCATCAAATTCATCGATATGTTGAGGACTTACAGTAGGTTTAGAGAAATCTAACTTAGATGTTAGAGCATCATTGTAGGCAATGGCTGGGAGGCTCTTTCTTCTCAAATCTTTGAAGTAGTCGAAATCATCAAAATAATTGACCGTAGGTTCAGATACGAACGAGGCAATATTAACTTTATCTTTATCATTTTCCCGAACCATTTTTTAAATCGTTAACAGAAATTATTTTATAAGAAAAATGAACTTTTTGTCATAAATAGACCATGTAATCCTTCATCGTACGGATTCGTCAAAAACGATATCGAAAGTCAATTTTAAATCTCGTTAAGGACTTACCGGGGGTCCCATGAAGTGCTACTTCAATGGTAACAGCGATCGTTAAAACTATAGATGGGAATTTCAGATTCAATCATCTATATCTAAGGTGTGAATGGTCTTCATCATACCAAATCTACCATAACATAGCATTTCTTAATTATACACCGAGTCAAGCCTACGAGATTTTTTTTCCTCAATCCTGAAATACTCTTCCATGGTAAATGTTGGGACGTACCATATTAACCTTAATTAAATAGCTCGAAAAGAAACGTGAATAGACAAATACGCCGTATGTCATAAACTAAACAACGACGTAGTGGATTTTAAAGTCGAAATATGCCATATTGGTTAGAAAAAATTTATATGCGTGAATCCAATAAGTTGAATACCCCGTTTGCAGTATTCGACTCAAAAAAATTAACAGCGGACTGTAAAAATGCCGAAAATACACAAAAACACACAATGATGTCAGAAAATTCTACAAAGCAAAAAAAAAAAATTAAACACACAAAAACAAACACACACACATATGACCACAAAGGAAACAAGCTCAATACGCCGTATCCAGAGAAGACCAATACGCCGTATTTAAGATATAGTATGTGAATATTCTAGAAGATATCAAACGTGGTCCCTACTCTAAGAAAATCCAATACGCCGTATCCAATCCCTTGGATACGCTGTATCAAACAGACTTCCAGATAGTATAAATAGAAAAATCAAAAACAAGTTTTAAGTGTGCTAAATCATATTCTTGATACCTAAACCACAAAAGTCGATTTTCAGAGGAGAAAAAGAGTAGAAGATGTCTTGCAACGCATTCCAATCCATAGAAGATAACGTGTAATTTCTTATACTTTTGTAATCTTTCAATTTTTGGTATCATTCGTTAACTCGGTTAGTTTATGCTGATACCAATGAACAGATCTTAAACTCCTTAGCTTGATGTAAGGTTTAGTATCCTTGGATAAATCCAAAGGTACTAAGACTGAAACTTTGAGTGTATGATATAAACTATGCGGAATCTAGTTTATACCACTAAGAAGAATAAAGAAAAAGTATGTTTGAGATACAAAAATACAATCAAAATAATAAGCTTCAATATATTAATACAAACACTCTTTGACAGTGTTAGGGTTTACAAACATGAAGCTATCACAATGACTCGTTTTGGTACATTGAATTCTATACCCTAGGACCTCCTTTTATACACCAAGGAGTCCTACAAGGCTTACAATACTTTCCTAAGTTATCATGATCTTTTAAACAAATAAATTATACATATCTTTTACAAAAATAACTCAATACTTATCTTCGTAAGTATTCTTGTTCTCCAATCCTTTCTCTTGTCTTCTTTCAGCAGTTTAAACCAGCAACATTAACTTTTGAACTAGCAGCACTAACTGAGCACAAGCAGTAGTAAGTACTTAGAATATTTTCTTTATTCTTCATCAGCAGTACTAAGTAACACTAGCAGTACTAACTTTATGCTAGCAGTTGTAACTTTACTCTAGTTGTACTGACATATACTAGCAGTAATAACTTTTGTACTAACAGTACTAATATATACTAACAGTAGTAACTAGCAGTAGTAACTTTATACTACTAGTACTAACTACTTAGCATAATTTTCATTAGTATCACCAACAGTACAAAGTATACCTGAGCAGTATTAACTCTAAGAATCATCTTGAAGTCTTTAAATCCTAACAATCTTCCCCTAAACTTGATGTTCATCTTCTGAATCTTCAAGTTTCTTCATTAAAAAGTCTTCATCACTATCAGGAGGATGCATTCAAACACTTCATTGACCCTTTTCCTGCTTTGTCATGAGCTTGAGTAGTTGATAGCACATCTCATTCCAATGATCAGCTTGAATTTTCTTGTTGAGCATATTTGTGATTGTTATTGGTGTGAGGGGATATCTTTTCTCAACTAACATAAAGACATGTAGATTTCTAAACCTTACAAAATGCACTCTATAGTTATCAAATAGCTTCCAAACAGTCACTTTGTATCCCTATAGACTCCTCCATACTTCATTCTTTATGTCAGTTTCAAACATAACTTTCAAATCTCCCTATAACACTCTTTCATAGTCATCCGCTAGCCTTGTATTCTCATGTTTAGCTTTAGCCAACTTTTAGAGGGTCTCCAAGTCTTCTCTATCAATACCCTAAAGCATCTTTATCATTGATGAATACCTTTTTAAGCTTCCATCAGCCCTTATCAATTTAAAGTATCCCATCCTTCCATCTTTATCAATCTTGTAGTCAACAATCACTGGAGGCTTAGTAGCTAGAGGTATAGCATCAATTGCTACCTCATCATCTTTAACTATCTTAATATGCCTTTTCATCTCTGCCTCCTCTTGATCATCATCACCCTTTTGCTTCTTAGCCTTTTCATGTTCTAATTCATCACCTGCTCTTTTAGAACTACCTTCTGCTTTTGTCTTACTGCCTTTCACCAACTCTGTATTCATATCTACAAAAGTGTTTACCCTTTTCATCTCTTTATCAAACATTTCCTGGATCTCATCATAACTTTTGCTCTTCAGCTGATTGTGTTTATATCCAGCCATGTTCTTCAAATAGGTAGACATTGTATTTCTCTTTTGTGCCTTAGTTGGTGGCTTGCTCCTTTTCTCTTGAGCTCTTAATGCTGCAAAGTGTTTCTTTCTCTTCTCCAAGAGTTCTACAAATAATTTTGACTTTTCTTCAATACTCAACTGTTCTTGTTCTTCTGTTTGCATTTGTTGAGCCAATTGAAAGTCAGCATCCATCATAGCTTGTGTGTTATCCCATGATTCAAGTAAAGCTATGTTGGCTTCTTCTTCCTTTTGCCTTGCAATCCTCTCTTCTTCTATAAGTTCAGCTTGCAACTGAGCTTCAAGATTTCTAGCCATTTCTTCATCAAGAGCAACTTGATCTTTCTTCTTTAATGGCACTTCAGGCTCCACCATTATTCCTTTGCCTTTGTCTTTAGCCTGTGGAAGTTGTGATGCTTGTAAAGATGATGATGTTGTTTTGAATTCACTTGGCTCTTGAACTACAACCCCTCTAGCCTTGGGTCTTGTAGTTGTAGTTGTTGTAGCAGCAGATGTAACAGCTTTGGGTTTAGCTGCTTTGATTTCTATCAGAGTCTGAGCCAGAGTCAACTCATCAATAGTTGTTGTTGGAGCATTGACAGTAGTAACTTCAACATTAGCAGTAGTAACTACTTCACCAGCAGTAGTAACTGGATCAGCAGCACTAACTTCCTTTTTAGCAACATCTTTTTCCTACTCTTCCAACACACCTGTATCAAACATAAGGTTGTCATCATTCATCTCTTGAGTCTCATCCACCAGAGTCACTTCTGCATTAGCATTAAGATCAGCAATTTTCCAGGAAATGTTTGATAAAGAGATGAAAAGGGTAAACACTTTCTCTTTAGCTGATTGTGTTTATTTCCAGCCATGTTCTTCAAATAGGTAGACATTGTATTTCTCTTTTATGCCTTAGTTGGTGGCTTGCTTCTTTTCTCTTGAGCTCTTAATGCTGCAAAGGTTTCTTTCTCTTCTACAAATAATTTTGACTTTTCTTCAATACTCAACTGTTCTTATTCTTTTGTTTGCATTTGTTGAGCTAATTGAAAGTCAACATCCATCATAGCTTATGTGTTATCCCATGATTCAAGTAAAGCTATGTTGGCTTCTTTTTTCCTTTTGCCTTGCAAGCCTCTCTTCTTCTATAAGTTCAGCTTGCAACTGAGCTTCAAGATTTCTAGCCATTTCTTCATCAAGAGCAACTTGATCTTTCTTCTTCAAAGGTACTTCAGGCTCCACCATTATTCCTTTGCCTTTGTCTTTAGCCTATGGAAATTGTGATGCTTGTAAAGATGATGATGTTGTTTTGAATTCACTTGGCTCTTGAACTACAAACCCTCTAGCCTTGGGTCTTATAGTTGTAGTTGTTGTAGCAGTAGATGTAACAGCTTTGGGTTTAGCTGCTTTGATTTCTATCAGAGTCTGAGCCAGAGTCAACTCATTAATAGTTGTTGTTGGAGCATTGACAGTAGTAACTTCAACATTAGCAGTAGTAACTACTTCACAAGCAGTAGTAACTGGATCAGCAGCACTAACTTCCTTTTTAGCAACATCTTTTTCCTGCTCTTCCAACACACCTGTATCAAACATCAGGTTGTCATCATTCATCTCTTGAGTCTCATCCACCAGAGTCACTTCTGCATCAACATCAAGATCAACAATTTTACTCCCTTGTTTGGATGCATCCTCCTGAGCACCCAAACTGGCATCATTATAGGATTCTACCTTACTAGCTGATCCAACCTTCTTTAATCTCTTAAACCCTGGTGTTCTTGACTTCTTTCTCTTTTCTAAACTCTTTACTCTTCTCTTCAAGCTCTCAAATTCCAAAGCTTGATTAGATTTTGTAGTCTCCAGTGCAAGAACTCTTGACTATAATTGGGTACAAAGATTCATCAATTCAATAAGTTTTATTCTATCCTCACCACTTTGAGGTGGATCACAAGAAGGGGTAGCTACATGAGCCTCATCAGGAGTCTCTTCAGTAGTAGGCTTTGTAGGAGCACTATCTTTCCTCTGTTTTATCCTTGACTTCTTCTTTTGAGCTTTAGATGATGATGGTTGAGAAATAATGGATGTGGAATGGGAATCAGTAGGAGTAGCTGAATCTGCACCCATTTCTTCTACAGCTTGAACCATCATTGTTGTAAACAGGGGTGTTACTCTCCCAGAAAAATCTTTTCCTTCTCTCTTCATGTTGGCAAAGATTTTCTTTATGTGTAAGGGGTTAACATAAGTCTTCTAATGATGTGGCATATCACCAAGCTGTTGATTAATAAACACTTGTACAAATCGTGCATACATCAGAAATTTAACCCCTCCCTCTAAGTGCTTTACCATAGCATCAAAAATATACTTGGACAGGTTAAAATTTTGGTTTGTGGCCAAGCATATGATTGCAGAGGCCATAGTGCTACTGAATTCGTTCCATGCATTGGTCTTAGCACTAAGGCATTACGTAATGGTATGAATAAAAAAATTCCATTATAGAGAAAAGAAAGCTTTATAGAATGTAAGTTTTGGAGAAGGTTTTTCATACCCCATCCTCGCCAGTTCTTCAAAGATAGTATCAGTTGGCAAACAATCAGTACCACATGCATCTTCTAAGTTAAGATCACTTCTAATACTTATCTCTGTGATGATCACCTTCTTTTTATCAACTAGGGCTTGTAACTGACGTTCTCCATTAACCGTCTTTTCCTTTGCTGTTGCCCAGAACTGTTCAATGCAAGATGTATAGATGGTAGGATTGATAGTTAAAGCATAACGAATCTGGTTAGCATTCAAAAAATTAATAATCTCCTCAAACCCACTACTTTCTTTGGGTTTCTCCAAAAACGCAATCAAATTATGAGTTTCAGCAAACTTTAGGGTCGACATTGTGATGGGTTTTGATGATTAAAGATGAAATTGAGTTAGGGTTTATGATTAGAGAGTATATCAATGTATAAAATCGATCGAATGAGTGAATGAAACCCTTAATCGAAGTATTTATGAAATCACCTTCAACAGCATTAACTTGAACTGGCAGCATTAAGTTAAGCCTAACAGTATTAACTAAACCAGCAGTATAAAGTTATGCCTAGCAGCATTAACTTATGCCTAACAGCAGTAAGTGTATGTCTAGCAGCTTAAACTAATACGGGCAGCAAGAAATTAAGCCTAACAGTATTAATTTAAGCTTAGCAGCATTAACTTTTAGGCTGAGCAGTATTAACTTAAAGATACTAGTATCAACCCCAATTTCTTTCCAAAAAGCATTTCCATCATCAATTTTGATTCTCATAAGCTCTCTTTCTGTATTTAATCTTACTATTTCTCTTATTTCTTTTTCTTACTAATTCACTCTTTCTGTTTTTAACACACAACTCTCTTTCTGTTTTTCAGCTCACTATATCTCTTATTTATTTTCCTCACCAATTCACTCTATCTAATTTTATATCACACATCTCTCTATTCTTTTAAGCTCACCAATTCAGACAGTGTTGTACAATGTTTCATCAATTCCATTAGTTTCATGTTGTCCTCTCCATTTCCAAGTGTGTTAACTCTTGAGAGAGGTGGATCATTAGACTGTTTAGATGCAGCCTCAAACCTACTTTAAGCTTCTGCACCCTCCCCCCCAATATGGTATCTTGGCACTTAGGACCACTACCTAAACCAGTTCCCTAAGGACTTAGCTCATTAAGTGTTGCCATGGATTGGGTCCTATTGATGTTACCACTGTCATGCTCTACTTCTAAGCTAGAAATAGTAGTGGCAGCCTTTTCCATTCTGTCTTCCCACTCCTTATAGACAGTCTCATCTGCAACAAGGTAAATAGGTCTACTAGAATGAGATATCTAAGTGTTCCTTTTGGATTTCCTAGGTTTGTGGGTCTTTTTGGGTTAAGATTGTGATAGAATTGTGATTGGTTTAAGAATATATAGTGATACAGTTATGGATGTGTGTTAGGGTTCAATGGGATTTCTTGACCCTTCACCCACTTCTGCTTAATGATACATTCCCTTTCATCTAATCTTAATTATCCTCCCCTCAAACAATACTTTAGAGATTAAGTAGTCCAATGCTAGCAATCAGAAAGTTAAACCCGCTAACATCAAAAGCCTTTATGAGAAGATCTACAACATTGTGGTTTGTGTGAATCGTTATCACTTGAATCAACTTCTTCTTATAAGAATCTTTAATAAAATGGTGCCTAATCTCTATGTGCTTGGTTTTAGAGTGAAACCCTGGATTCTTCACAATACAAATGGTTCTTTCATTATCAATGTAGATCTTGGTGTTCATGAAGTTGAATCCATAATCAAGCATTTGATTTTGAATCCATAACACCTGACCATAACAATTAGCAGCAGCAACATACTCTGCCTCAGTAGTAGAGTTGGCAACTATAATCTGCTTCTTGCATTGCCATGAAATTAATCTTCTTCTTAGAAATTGACAACCTCCTGTTGTGGATTTCCTGTCTAAGCTAGCTCCAGCATAATCACTATCAGAAAAAGCCTCCAAGTCAAATGGTGAATCTCTAGGATACTAAAGGCCTAATTTAGGTTGACCTTTCAAGTATCTAAAAATTCTATTTACAGCATGAATATGTGAAGTCTTTGGTGTAACTTAGAACCTTGCACAAGCACAAATAACAAACATTATGTCAGGCCTAGAAGCTGTTAAGTACATCAATAATCCAATCATTGATCTGTATAAATGAACATCTACAGCTCCAGCTTCTTCAGCCTTAACCAATGCCTTATTAGTCTCTATTGGAGTGCTTGATGTCTTCACAGTGGCAAAATCAAACTTCTTCAATATTTCAGCCACATATTTGTCTTGGCTAATGAAGATTCCATCCTCCTTCTATTGTACTTGCAATCCTAAAAAGAAAGTGAGTTCCCCCATAGAACTCATCTAGAATCTCTTGTGCATCAAACCTTCAAACTCATCACATAAAGACTTCTTTGTGGACCCAAAGATGATATCATCAACATACACCTGTACTAACAAGATATCATCTTTGTTCTTCTTGATGAACAAAGTTTTATCTATAGTGCCTCTTTTAAATCCATTTTTAATTAAGAAGGTAGATAAGGTCTCATATCAGGCTTTAAGAGCTTAATGTAGACCATATAAAACCTTTTCTACCTTATACACTTTGTTAGAGAAAACTGGATCTTGAAAACCAGGAGATTGGCACACATATATGTAACCTTTGCCGTTTTTGTATTCTGAATATTTCATTAATAGTCCTTTGACTATTTGACTATTGTCAGTTTATTCAGATTTTGTACCGTGTTGACGGTGGTGATTTTATGAGATATGTGATGATTTGAGGTTTATCGTGATTAATAATGCTTTTTGAAAGGTATTATTGTGTTATGTGTATTCCGGGTGGTTTGACCCGTAAATTTTGAGAAATGCCGAAAAACGAGTCTGACACGTCCGTTAATGTCCAAATTGAATTTTGAAGGGTTTAAAGTGTAAATATGGCAAGTGAATACTCTAAGTTAATGGAAAAGTATTTTTAAGGTGAATAAAAATGCTTTTTAACTTTGGGGTAAATTTTACGGTTGAGTTTTACGAGCTTTTAAGTGATTTCGACACGAAAAGAAAGGCCCGACACCCATTGGATACCCTTGGCCGGTTATGGGAGGAGTAGGGAACAACATGACTAGTTTTTAGGAGTTGTGTCCAAGAGTGTACACTTATATTCCCATCACTAGACCATTTCCTTCATTTTTAATTTGACATAAAAAAATATCTCTCTTTTCTCTTCTCTTGTGGTTCGTCCGCCACCTACACACACACACTCATAATTTTTGAATTTTGATCAAGAAAACATGAAGACATAAATATTTGGGGTTGATTCTAGTGTTTGGTTATTCATTTAAACAACGTTTGGGTTGTCCGGTTCGTGTCGAAATCTACAAATTTGAAGATTTTCTTGTAAGTTTTCAAATTTAAATTGTGTTCGTCTTTTTTGGTTTATTTTGATGCATTGATGTTAGTTGTACAAGTTGATGGTTGCGAAAATTGATTTTTGGAAGCGAAATGAAAGAAAAGGGTGTGTTTGGTTCGTGTAATAAAAGAAAGAAAAAGAGAGTTTTTGTAGTTTTGATGTTGTGGTCGTGATGGTTGAATAATATATGATGCTAGAATGCTTATTTTTTATAGTAGCTTGTATAGGTTATCCATGCTTATTTTTAAGCTATATATTGGCTTATTTTGAGCTTATAGCTCACGGCTTGTGTGGTTAACACAAGGAAAATGATTTTTGACTATATCATGTTATGGCGTATGTTTGTGGACTATTTTGAGGCTTATGGTAGTAACCGAAAGTGATACGTAGCTTATTAGCTTATTTTAAAGCTTAATATACGTATTTTGGAGTTTATGGACTCACGGCCTAATAAGTCTATTTGAGTCGTGGCTTAATCATGGCTTAATGGAGGGTCTTATTGTGGTCCGGGTTATTTTCTGCTAATAAGTATGAGCTTATATATGTTGTTGGGCCTTGGTTTTGGGCTTGGATCGTATTTTGGACTTATAAATACTATAACGGACCCTTATTGGGCCTTAAAGCCCAATAAGCAATATTTGGTCATTTTAAGAGTTTTGACGGACTTTTTGAAAAGCGAAATGTATTTACGAAGTGATATTGAATGATATTTTGGAGGAAAAGTGTTGATAAGTGTTAAAGATTGATGATTTTGGAATTTGGTCGAAAGGTGTCGAATTTGTAAAGAATTGTTGAAAATAAGGTTTGAAACCTTGGAAAACGTTGTATAAACGTACGGGTCATGTCGAAATTTCGTAAAAAGTTTATACTTAGAAATTTTCTTTAAAACATGATTTTTGATTTTTAATAATAAAATAATATTTAATTATTTTATTTATTTTCACTAAAAGACGAAAAATATAATTTTTCTTGAAACTTCTCTAAAGTGTTTATTATGAGTAAATGTTTCATTTTCAACCGTATAATGATTATTTTGAATGTGGCCTTAAGGTGTGTACCGAATGGACTTGTCGAGATTATATTTATAATTAATAATTATATAATAATATTTTTATATTACTTATCTATTTACGCTAAATAGTATAAGTATGTATTATCGGAGAATGAGATTGATATGATTATGGAGTTAAGTCGTCAACCATCACACCACTAAAAACTGTTTTGGGTAATTGTACAACGCATCTAAACTCTATTGCGCATTTAAACGTTAAAGAGTGTTTTTAGAATTGGATGATTAAAATTGGGACCTTAACTGGACTAGGTCGGTGCGGGCGTCGTTTGCATTTGCTTGTGTGATTGAGAATTGGGTAGCCTAAAGACTTGCTTGAGGTCGAGTTCTCATAGCCCACTTTTTATTTGGTTTTTTCCGTTGGGGGAAATGATACTTCAAATGTTCTTTGTTTGAAATGTTTTGAATTGATCTGTGCGAAATGTGGTTTTGTTTTTGGGACAAGTTATGTGCTTATGACTGCTATGTGAATATTATGTGATGCATGATTGTTTGGATCGGATGGGTATGCCTACCCAGTATTTGTGTGATTATTGGATCGGATGGGTACGCCTACCCAGTATTTGTGTGATTATTGGAGCGAATGGGTACGCCTACCCAGGTTTGGTAATGTGGGTCCTGCCCTAATTTTAGTGCTCCAGCTGGTAGGCCTTTTAGGTGCGTAAGTGACATATGGTTATTGATTAGCGGTGATGCTAGAGTTGTTTGCATATATTCACTGTCATATAACACTATTGTCCACTGTTGAAGTATTGGCACAACTTTTGGGTTTAAGGTCAAACCTACGAGCTCACCAACATTATTGTTGACGTGTTTACGAGTATCTATTTTCATGGTGAAGGTGATGAAAGAGAAATAGTTTGGTGATGATATAGCAGACTTTAGAAGTATCCCGAGTGGAATTTCGTTTGAAGTCTTGGCTCTTGCGCTTGTTATTTGATTCTAGTTTTGGATGGTTATGGAATAGGTTTGATTTTGGTCCCTTGTAGGGCATTGAATTATTGTAAGAGATTGTGTGGATTTTAGTTGCGATTTGGGATCATACACTTGAGTGGTTCAAGGTTGATGGTCTTCATAGTATACTTGGAGTTTATGCAATGACAGTTTTCTCTATTTTGTATCTTGTGTTATGATTGTATCATTTATGTTGCATTCCCGACGTTTCCGCCAATTGTCGGTTGGTGCTTCTTTTGGTGTGACTCATCATATGAGCGTTTGGAATCATAGATTGGTCGGTCTGAATTCCAAATTCGATGTACCTACCATCTACTCTTGTTCCTCAGCTAGCAATACTTGTCCCGCTTCATTTTTCTTAGCGAGTCGGGACCCTTGGTTTCTTTCATCTCTAGCAAGGATGTCTCATGCATTTGCAATTGTAGCACTTGACATTGATGTCTCATGCATTTGCAATTGTAGCACTTGACATTGCTTGTGATGGAAAACACTAGGCTTAACAGGGAGTGGATTTCAAAACTTTTGCTTTAACCATTAAAGAATTAATAGATTTATCAGATAAATTAAACAGCGGAAGACTTTTACAAAAACACTTTAGATTGCAAAACTGTTTCCTCCCAGTTAAACTCGTATATAACAAATCAACTTAATCATGGCATATAAACAATTAAACACATAAATGCGTACCTTACAACAAAACTAGCAAAGATCAATGGATTACCATGATCACCCTTTCTTCCTCCTTGGAATCTCACGCCACCAACAGTCAAGAAACACAACAGTTACAAACTCCAATCTACAAAATCGAATAAGTCCAACTGGTTGTCCATACCATAAACAAGATCCTATCTTCACTGATAGGCTTGAGTGTGTCTTACGTAACAAGAGAATGATCAAATCAAGAAGAAAACAAACACACAATGTGTTCGTGTCTTGGGTGTCGTGCGGCCGAACAAGAGAGAACAAGGGGGTGTTTAGGGTTTGTTTAATCGCATATTCCAATAGTTATCCAATAAGTAAAGGAATAAACTTTATAAATAAATAAGATATAAACAAAAACTCATATTTTTAAATATATAATTACTTATTTAAATGATTAAATTTGTCAACAAGAAAAATATCCATTTTTTAATTACCTCAAGCTCCAACCAAACACACCTAAGGTGGCAGGTCACATGTGAGCCCGACTATCGGCATCTCACTGAACTTTGTTCAGTCCAACTAAATTAAATGTACATATTACCCATAAATTAATTAAGTCAAATTTTTTTTTTGGGGCTAATTGAGCCTATTATGTAAATGACTCATTACTGTTTTTTATATTCTTGATCTAAATATATGTATGCTAATAAATATTATTCCAGATTCTCGTGATATATGTGTGTGACCTTTAGGTCTCGTAAATAATGACCAATATAAGTTTTATGTTTTGTGGTGCACACATAATACCAACAGCTTCTATCTTTCTTGCTATCAACACGATCTCTGTGCTCATACTCTTTCTTCTTGTCATATGAACCCTTATTGCTATGTTTCTTGTTAGAGGAGGTTGAATGAAAATGATAGTAGTGTGAAGATTGTTTTGGTTGTATGAAATTAATGCTTTAATCATAATGCCATTCCTCTTTGAAGTTGCTATTCAGCATCATCGTTGTCTCCATCTTCTTCTGACTCTGAAGAGTAAATCACTAATGAGGTGTCATTTTATACACTTTTTGGGGGTTATTTAACTCCCTAAATCATGCAACTATACTCAAAATATGTGCTTAATTGTTTTTTTTTTGTTTTTTTAGCATTTGGATGCCATTTGGAGGAAATACACGTGACTTGGACTCAATTTGAGAAGAAACGAACGAGATTACAACTCTACACGAATTTCAATATCAAAAGAGCATACAGTGCCTAGAGACGGCGTCACAATTTGCTTTGTGACGGCGTCAGGGGCGCTCAAGCGACTGTGTTTTATGATTTTGGTGGACGACGTCAGAAGTAGGACTAAAATGAACCCTTAGAAGCATGCGCGGTGCTGACGACATCGCAATTACCGCGACGCCGTGCGTTTATTTTTCTATATATACAAACCTTAAATTTTGTGTTAAAAGGGGGGAATTCGTAGGGTATTTAGGGAGCGATTCGTTATCAGCGTTGAGGCGACAAAGGGTTCTTTTTCATCCATAATTACTCATGAGTTATTAAATGTGTAAGAACATTTCATCCTTTAATATTTCAATATGTCTATGTATTGTTTGATTATTTGTTCTTTACTTTTAATTAACATGCCTGCTAAATTAAATAAGTGTTAGCTTTTGATGCATGAAAACTTAGTTGTAAATCTTCTTACTATTGCCTTCTTGTTATGAGTGGTGCACGTTAGGCTCTAGAAAATAGTGCTTCTTAATTGCTTTGCAAAGACATCTAAAGAACCGTGATTGTGTAGAAAGGTTACCATAGCAATAGTTTCATACTAATCTTGGGGGGCCCCCTAATATGGTTTGATAACCTTTTAAGTGTTTTGACTGCGTTATATGTACTCTTTGGGCCTTTGTAAATAGTTTCAAACTACCTTACTTGTTGCGTTGGGTTTAACGGAATATTACATAAAACGGCGGGACTAGGGCGGGTTCATGTAATTCGTTTATGAATTAGGAAATACTTACACATTACATCACAAGGGTGTGGGCTAATAGGTATGAGGGATCAAACTTAAAGGAGTAGTGCATGATTAAGTGATACGTTTTTTACCTATGAGAGTTTTACATAGTTGTTTAGATTTATATTGTTTGTTAGTTAATTAGCTTAAAACGAAATCCCTCTTTCAAAACCCTGAGATTTTACTTGCTTTTTAAAATATATAAAAATACAAAAATAATTTCTTGTCAACCCTTTAGACTTAGTTACATTTAATTCGTGTCTTCACAAAACTTTCTCTAGAGAACGACAAACCCCCGAGTCTTGCCTATATTACACGTGTAACGATTAGGTATTCTGCCTTGGGGGATTGTAAAACTTCTTGTATTGTGTGTTTACATATATCTGATCATCACTTTATCCTTACTTGATTTGAATCTGGACTTTTCACGTACAAGTACTTCTTTGACAACTCACTTATTGATATTGCCCATTGAGCATCTTCTTGACTCTTGGTTGAATAATATTATACACCTTATGAACATCCAATTATGTCATTTCTTTAAAATGTCTCAACAAAAAATGGTATATGATGATTTTGGCCTGATCAACCAAAAGCTCTGATGTCAAATGTTGGATCGAAATTCTTGATAGTGCAAAATCAGATATACCAAATCTATAAGTTTTATTAATCAATTAATCTAAAAGTCATCATCTTTGTTTGTACAAGAATCTTGTCTATATATAATAAATGAAGAGGTGCGAGTCAATAGATGTGTCGGTTTAATGAACCGATATGTCTCTTCAGTTTGTAACTGCCAAATGGCGGTTATGTTTCTCCTGCGGGTCCTATTATTCCGGTTGTGATTATCTGTAGGTCGGTTTGACCCGGTTTGACCCAATAGAGGTCATAGGCGTTCTTCATTTGTTCATTGAACTTAGAGTTCTGTTCTGAGTTGCATTTCTGCGAAGAAGTTTTGGCATTGCATAAAGAAAATAATCACTCTTTATATGTGAAGATGATAACCGAACAATTCATTTTCTGTAACAAGGTTTTTACGAATTGATTTATATAAAATAACGACAAGATGATATTGCAAAAAGTTTGATTTTACATAGTTCAACATCACTATCCTAGCTTAGGCATATATTTGACAGTTGGATAAGATGCCACACATCCCTTCCTTAGCGTCAATGTCTCTTTGTATCTTAAAGTATCCCTCTTCACCCCAATCCGCGCCCCATGAGTTCTTTACAAGCCAGTACTTCATGCCATCATCCGTGGTTCCGTACCCAACTGCTGTAACTGTTGGAAGATTTTAATCCATTAATCTTTGTTAAAGAATAACAGCCTTGTTATTCCTGTGTTGGGCTGAAAATCAACACA
>BQNB010051271.1:0-41079 GCA_026074375.1 Tanacetum coccineum
CGCTGCGACCCAATTTGGGGGTGTTACAGAAATGTTACCGCTGACCACTTATCTCTGATTGAAAATGATGAAACAAGTGATGACAGTGAAGTCGACGATAACTTTCCTAGAGAAACTCTCATGAAAATAAACACTAGAGACGAACCATAGTTCGTAGACTTTGCAAACTATTTGGTAAGTGATATCATACCTAACGGAATGACGTACTAGCAAAAGAACAATTTTTTCTCTGATCTCAAACACTACTTTTGGGAGGAACCATACTTCTTCAAAGTATGTTCTGACGGTTGTGTCTCTGGACTAGAAACACCGAACTATTTTAGATCAATGTCACCACGGACCCACCGGTAGACATTATGGACTAAATAAAACAGCTAAAAAAGTCTTAGACTCAGGCTTTTACTGGCCAACCATCATCAAATAAGCTCCTATTCAAGTTTGCCTTTACGAAGCCTGTCAAAAGATAGGAAATATTTGAAAACTTGATTAGATGCCCTTGAACAACATTCAAGTATGCAAAATTTTTGACATATGGGGTACGATTTCATGGGACCTTTTTTGTAATCATACAAATTCGAATATATCTTAGTCGCTATCAACTATGTATCTAAGTGGGTTGAAGC
This sequence comes from Tanacetum coccineum, assembly GCA_026074375.1. Taxonomy (NCBI): domain Eukaryota; kingdom Viridiplantae; phylum Streptophyta; class Magnoliopsida; order Asterales; family Asteraceae; genus Tanacetum; species Tanacetum coccineum. Next base: position 624 of record BQNB010051271.1, read on the forward strand.
ACAAGCTCTACCAACAAACGATGCCAGAGTTGTTATTATTTTTCTGAAGAAACTATTCTGTCATATCAGAATGCCCAAAGCTCTCATACGCGACTGAGGAACTCATTTCTACAACAAAATAATGGAAAAACCATAAAAAGATATGGAGTTAACCACCGATTCTCTACATCGTACCACCCTCAAACGAGTGGTCAAGTTGAAAACATGAACATAGCCCTTAAAAAAAATTGAAAAAACTGTTAACGATAACCTTGCCATCTAGTCAAGAAAACTTGATGATGCTCTGTGGGCTTTTCGTACTGCTTTCAAAACACCAACCGGTACAACATTGTACAAGCTCATATACGGTAAAAACTACCACCTGCCATTTAAAATTGAACACCATGCATATTGGGCCATGAAAAACTGTAACCCATATCTCATCGCTGCTGGTGAGAAAAGAATGTTCCAATTTCATGAGTTAGACGAACTCAGACATCAAGCCTATGAAAACTCTCGTCTATACAAGGCAAGAACCAAAGTCTGACATGACAGGAAACTTAAGATGAGAAAAGAATTCAAACATGGAAACAAAGTATTGCTCTTTCATTCAAAATATAAATTCAAACAGTCAAAGCTCAGATCTCGCTGGCTAGAACCATACGTAGTAAAACATTAATATCCATTCAGATATGTTGAACTGTATGGAAAAGATGGCAAGACATTCATTGTTAACGGCCATTGACTGAAGCTATATGATGTGTGCTTAAACACACATCATTTATACCCCATAAAACACTATTAACCGGACTAAAAATACTAAAATATACTTAATTATATTGCAAATATGTTTGTTTGGTATTTTTATGTCTTGAGGTACTATGGATTAGAAACAAAGCAAAAATAGGTATTTTCGGGTTCATTTCGATCAAGAGTGCTTAATATTCAAGATCAAGACAAAGTTGTGAAAATACCCAGAGCATGCCATTGGAAAGAGCATGAAATTACGAGTTCAACAGTGCCCTCGGATTTTATTAGGCCAGCCCGTAACCTATTTTATAGGCTTGGCCAGCCCATGCTATCTATAAGCCCAATTAAGAGCCCAAGCCCAAAAATAAATTAATATATATTGGAGGTGTGACGTCACTGTCATGTGCGACTTAATTAATTCACAACAAGTCATGTGACCTTCCACTATTATTGTTCCAACGAATAAGAGCAAGCCACATGGTGCAAAGATGTATAACTCTCAAAATTGCATTTCTAATTTACAAGAAAAATGATCAAACGGACGAAATGTGATGCGTAGGAAGGAAGTAAATATAGGGGACACGTGGAGCTTAATGTACGGTGGATCCATCTGATATTCCTGTTCGATCTAAGGTTTCCCACTAAGGAGCCAATGATTGGCTAATTCATTCTTCAATCATTAGATGGAAGTTACATTTATACCCCTGGACTACTATAAAAGCAACTCACTCCCCTCACTTTGGAAATGATTAGTTTTTAGTTAGATTTTAGGAGTAGGTTAGTTTAGTTTTAGCTTATTTCATTTTCAGCTTATTGTAGTTTTAGTGTAGCTTATTATAGCTTAATGTACTGCTGATTCTCAGCTTATCTTGGATGATGTAACAAGATTTGGTTTAGCTTATTAATAAAAATGATTTGAAGCTTTTTTTCTAGCTTATTTGTTTCTACTTTTTTTATTTCTCTAGCTTATCCTAAATAAGCCAACTCTGCTAGTTTATTTTCTGAGCTTAATACTCAGCTTATTTTGAAATCGTTTTAGATCGAATAAGCTTTCTCAAAGCTTAAACGATTTACAAACTCTTCACTAATAAGCTACAGTCATTAAGGTTAAAAAATAAGTTGCGTTTTAGCTTATTTTCAGTTTTAAGCTACTTAATTTTTTTTTCTCTAAGCTCTCGTTCTTCCTTAGATACAATAGGCTTCATAATAGCTTATTTGATTCGGTTGGAGCTTAAATCATTTGAGATTCGGTTTAAGGTTGAATTTAGCGTAATCGTTCTATCATGTAATTGTTGAAGGATTTATTTTAGTTTATAGTTGTTATGGCTTATTCGGTTAATTAAATTAGTTTTATAGAGCTTATTGTAGTCACTAAATTTGTTAAGAAAATTTGTTAAACTGGTTCTCAAAGTTATATCTCGTTTGGGCTTTTGTACCATTAGGCTGCGTTTGGTTTAATCTCATTGTAGGGCTAGAGTTTAACCTTGGGCCTTGATTGGAGTATAATATTGGGCCACAAATTTTATTGTTTGTATGGGCTACGTGGTAATCAGATAGAGCAAATGTTATAAACTGTTTTGATTTAACAGTTTGAAAGTTTTTTTTGGTACCGGTCAACTCATGAGGCGTGGAGCTTAAGGGTTAAATAAGCTAGATAGAATTTGATTATTTTATTTAGCTTATTTAATCGGGTGGTTATCGTTTATTATCGGCTCGACATTCGGTTCTTTCTTCTATCCTATTTCAATTTTCTTAGTTTAAAATAATTAGCTTATTATGTTTAGTTTAGCTTATTTGATTATTATGCTTAGTTAGTAGTTTAATCATATGCTTGTTAAGTAAATTTGTGTTTAGTGAATTAAGTGTGGAATTTAATAAGTGATTAGTGATTAATGATTTGCAAAAATTATTTAGTTTAGTGTTTTATTTAGTCGAACAGGCAAAAGCCGTAAGATTAAGTAGGCATTAATTTAGTAATTAATATCTCGATAAAAAGTTGTTTTCAATATTAAGCCAACGTTTTGAGGAAACGATTATTTAGACGGATATTAATTCGTCATTAAGATCTAAAACTTCACACTTAAGAATCTAATCACTTTTACTTGACAAGCGTATTTTCCTTTATATATTTTTCATCTTAATAGCTTGCTTGTTAATTAGTATAATCTAGTTTATCACTATCTTTAGTTTTAATCCAAAACCAAAAATTAAAAGATATTCAAGCATTAATTTAGAACACTTTCGTGAATTTCAAATTCATCTCTCGTTGGGACATGACATCCGGAGGATCTAATATTACTTTTCCTAAAGTAATTTTTATCCTACGTGATTACTTATATTATATTACTCGACCAGTTATTTACGACAAATCAGTTTTTGGCGCCGCTGCCGGGGAGAGGTGTACGATTGACACGTGGTGTTTGAAGTTAGTGCCTTGAAGATCATTTCTTCGGAAAGTTTATTTTCGTACTTATTAAAAATATAAAAAATCAAAAAATATTTTCTTATTTTATTTTTATTTTTCCTTTTCTTTTTATAAATATTAAAAAAATAAAAAATAAATACCAAAAATATTTTTATTATCTTTATAAAAAATATATAAAAAATATTCTCCTTTATCCTCTTATTTCGTTTAATTCTTATCTTCTTTATCCTCTTATCCGTTTAATTCTTTATCCGCTATGTCTATCCGAGAGCTACAAGAGCATGTTGATGCACTTGCTCAAGCGGTGAAGATATATTGTTCTAATCGTAGTTGCTCATGTTGCGGGGGTCCTCATAATGGTGTAAATTGTCCAAATTTCTTTAACCAGCCCCCGCAACATCGGATGGAGACATACTCGTGTGAGTATTATGGAGGAATCCCTCACCCGGGCTTTGATTGTCAAACAGGGAACACACCCAACTATGATCAGGGTCCTTGTTACAATCAAGACTTTGGTTTTAACCAACCTCCAATCTATTCTCTGAGTCAGCCACAGCAGTTCGACTGTTATGAGTTCTGTGGAGGTCCACATTATAGTAATGATTGCCAAGTAAGGAACATGCCCATCTATGATCAGGGTCCTTGTTAAAATAAAAACTTTAGTGATGACCAACCTCCATTTTATTCTTCGTATCAGCAATAATAGTACGACTGTTGTGAGGTCTGTGGAGGTCCTCATTATAGCTCTGATTGTTAAACCAGGAACCAGCTTGTCTATAAGCCTAATCCCGGTAAAAATTATGACTTTTCTTATTTTGACCAACCTCCATAGTACCATATTGACCAATCACCCCCTCAGGATTTGGTTTTTGATAGTCTTATGCATACATGCAGGGAAAATAAGCGTATTTTGGAGGAAATGCCTAGAACTCAAATGCCTAATTCCCATGTTGTTCTAAAAGAACCTGAGGGGAGTGACGATTACACAGAGGTGACTTATGACAAGGAGCAATGTTTAAGTGATCATTATACCGCTCCTGTCACATCTCCTGCATACACACCTTCTCTTCCTTTCTTAGCTACCATGGAACCTGCAAACACCCTCTTAATGGGGGATGAGATTATTAGCACTACTCCTATAAGGAAAGATGATGAATTCATAAAATCTAATGTTGATGATCTTGTCCCAATCCTAAGGAAGTCTGAGGTGACATCTAATAGTGTTTTAGAGTGTGATATGCCTGCTACTACACCTTTGCCCCCTACTAATAATGGGGAAGTAGATTTTGATATCAATTCACCTTTAGGAGAACAAGTAGTCGACTTTTTGATGGAGAACGTGGATTTAGCTGATTTACCTAGACATATGGTTAAGCAACTATTTGGTCTTTTACTCAAAAATCCTAGTTTAACCAAAGGAATGTTTGATGAACCTTTAGGTGATGATACAAAACCTAGATCTTTTGATATGACTTTCTCAAACCCTCTCTTTGACTTTAATGATTATTTTACCTTATATAATGATAATCCACTCTTTGATGAGGAGTTTAAGGACATTAGTAGTCTAGACCCCTTGAGTTGACTCCAGTTATTGATGAGCCCACTTTGCTAGTCACACTTCCCTCATCGTGTACTGATGTTTTGGGAGATGCTATTGTAGATATCGACTTACCTTTAGGAGAGCCTTTAGACACCCTCTTAACGGAGGATAGGGAAATTGACTTCAATCCTAGTAGGGACATAGAAGAACTAGAACGTTTACTAGCTGATGACCCTATCCCGGTCCCAAGAGTGTTTGATGATCCTTTAGGTAATTCTGATCCGATGTCAAGATCAATTGAGACTAGTGACCTTATTTTGGAGGAGCTCATCATTGAGATCGGCCTAGACGATTCAATTCCAACTAAAATTGATGATAGGTATTACGATTCAGAGGGTGACATTCTATTTTTTGAGCAATTGCTTAATGAAGATACATCTTCTGATGTATCTCCAGCATTGTTACCTTTAGAGTCCTCCTCACTAGTTCTACCACTTCCCGATCCTAAGCATATTTGCTTAAGGGAAGTGCAAAGATTTGATCCTTTCTTCTCCCTGACACAGTCGGGGGGAACGACGAGGGTGATGGAGACCCCTTCTTTTAGTATTCATTATATGCCATCACCCCGTCTTGCTGCATACTCACCTAAGGAGGTGATGTATTGTTTTTACCATCCTCACCTCACATCGGGTGATGGATTTGAATATGGACCTAAAATGAAATAACCCAAGAGTCAAGCTAGAGACTCGAACAAAAACAAGCGCTTCTCGGGATGCAACCTGTGTAATCTATCTATCTATTTTATTTTCTTTATTTTTATTTTCATTTTGAATAAGTGTGATGTATTTTTAGCATAAGTGTAGAGGTGTGCTTCTATCCTTGTTGTGTTTTGTGGTGCTCATTTTTGCTTGCAGGATTCTCTTTGATTTTGAAGACCTTTGTGCTTGTTTTCAATCCTCCAATCACGCGGTCTCTGATCATCTTCATGTTTATATCATGGGAATCCTTAATCTTGATCATATATATATATATATATATATATATATATATATATATATATATATATATATATATATTGTTTCCCTTTTCACACTTGGAATTTTTTGCATTTGCCTTTTTTGTTCGGGGGTAAAACTTGATATTTCTGAACATTGAGGCCAATGTTCCATTCTAAGTGTGGGGGTATTTCTATCAAAATGTGATCATTCCTTGTGTTATATAATATATATTTTATATATATAATATATATATTATATATATATATATATATTGTTTCCCCTTTCACACTTGGAATTTTTTACATTTGCCTATTTTGTTCGGGAGTAAAACCTGATATTTTTGAACATTGAGGCCAATGTTCTATTCTAAGAGTGGGGGGATTTCTATCGAAATGTGATCATACCTGTGCTTGCTGTGTCCCACGCAACCCCATTTTGACCTTAGTTTTTGTTTTATTTTGCATAAAAAATGATGAAAATATAAAAATACAGATTATAGTTTGCCTTGTAGAAACTAGGTAGATCTTGGACCTTAACCGAGTATTAAACTCTAGCTTTTCCTTTAGCTTTCAAGACTAAGCGTTTGCTAAACTTTAAAATTATGCAAAGAACGAAAAATGATAGAGTTGAATATAAGTTAGATGCTAAGCGTGGAGTAGTTGGATCTATTTAGACCTCATAGAGGTTAATTGTGGCTTTTTGCTCCCACCAGCTTAATAAACGTTACATAATTGTTAAATAAATAAAGATAATTTGGTTTTTGTGATTCTTAGTTTAGATCCCTTCGTAGAGATTCCTTCTGGTGAAAGTAAGGTACACATCGAGGTTTTGTCAGTATTGTGGGGAAATAGGCTACCGATTCCTGACGGCTCGCTACCGTTGTCTAGGTAGTTAAAAGACCACAAGACTTGAAATTTGGCTATAATAATAATAAAAATGTAATAAACTGAAGCCGAAATAAGACCATTGCATCTGATTTTATTAGGATAAAATAATTAGCTTATTATGTTTAGTTTAGCTTATTTGATTATTATGCTTAGTTAGTAGTTTAATCATATGCTTGTTAAGTAAATTTGTGTTTAGTGAATTAAGTGTGAAATTTAATAAGTGATTAGTGATTATTTAGTCGAACGGGCAAAAGCCGTAAGATTAAGTAGGCATTAAATTAGTAATTAATATCTCGATAAAAAGTTGTTTTCAATATTAAGCCAACGTTTTAAGGAAACAATTATTTAGACGGATATTAATTCGTCATTAAGATCTAAAACTTCAAACTTAAGAATCTAATTACTTTTACTTGACAAGCATATTTTTCTTTATATATTTTTCATCTTAATAGCTTGCTTGTTAATTAGTATAATCTAGTTTATCGCTATCTTTAGTTTTAATCCAAAACCAAAAATTAAAAGATATTTAAGCATTAATTTGGAACGCTTTCGTGAATTTTAAATTCATATCTCGTTGGGACACGACATCCGGAGGATCTAATATTACTTTTCCTAAAGTAATTTTTATCCGACGTGATTACTTATATTATATTACTCGACCAGTCGTTTACGACGAATCACTATATCATGAAGAAGAAGATTACAATGATCAAAGGGAAGCAGTCACTCCCTTCTTTCTGAAAGAATGAACTCCAGAAATATGAGTCTAGCTCACGACTCTCTTAAAAATTAAGTGCTTGTCGGGAGGCAACCCGTGCTTTAATTTAAGTGTGGAGGAGTCTCTCCTCCTTTATTTTTATTTTCTAAAAAAATCAACAAAAATATTTTCTTTTTGTGTTTACTTTTGCAGGTAATATAGGTTAAGCATGGAAAATTATAGCGTATGCTGAAGGATAGCTCTTTCGCAGCTACATTTCTCTATGCCCCGGGAAGTACCATTTCCCTTAATTTTACCTATTTTCTAGTTTATCAGTTATCACATTGAGGGCAATGTTCAAATTAAGTGTGGAGGGGATCCAAATATGAAAATTTAATCATATCTCTCCATGTTTGCCCTAAAAAAAATTATTTTCAACTGACATTTTATGAAAATCTTTAAAACATACATGTTTGCTTTTTTTTAAAATATAAAATATGCTCTTAGTAAGGCCAGTCCAACCGAATGGACACTATAACTAGCACAAAACCAGTCCACTAAATTGTTAGAATTTAAAGCCTTAAAAGAATTCGGGTATCCACCTTTGGTACCTAAGATAATTGATGCCTTTAGCTTTTTCGAGTTAAGGTTTGAATGCAATTGCAAGTGTCTCATCAGTCGTTACGGCTGTGTATTTGTAATTTGTCGCCTTTTCCTAAGCAATGGTATTGGTTGAAAATTATATACGAGTGGGCCGGTAATTTAGTAGCTCTAGAACTTGTTCTTAATCATCATTTACTAGACCTTAGTGAGATTAATTTATCGACAAAATCATATGATATGAGGTGAATTAAATCTAGTAAGCTCCTTTATCTGCAGCACTCCCTTTTAGTGCTATTCCGCTGAAGAAATCAAAATTAAAAGAAAGAAGTTTTGTGCGAGCCTTAGTTATCACAATGATATATATATATATATATATATATATATATATATATATAAGAAGAAATAAAAGTTTAAAGTTTAAGGCATAAGTTTTGGCATAAGAGATCAGTATATGTTATTCACCCTCATCAGTATCAAGTTCTGCCCCTTTGAGATTTTATCTGGTGCTCACGCCCCATTAGTCATGTTTATGTGTCTTGCACAAGCCTATGGTACCTGTATAGATTATGTCTGCGCATTTGAGTGTCTTCACAATTATAAACCCTATCTGATCGGCTCAAGTGAATTAAAAATCAAACACATTCCTTTGTGAGGTGCTTTGTTATGTGTCTATGCCTGAAAAGTTATCTAAACTAGTAAACACTTGTTAAATCCAAATTTTCTCCACATCACGGTAAATGATCTTGTTTTTCTCGCTTTAATTGCTTGAGGGCAAGCAACAGCTAAGTGTGGAGGGATTTGATAACGCCTTAATTATACATGTTTTTGGCGGCATTATTTATATATATATTTTAGCATTTCTCGTAAATTTTTGATACTTAATAGCATGAATTATGTGCAGGTTCACCTGAAGTCATCCCGAGCTCAAAAAAGAACAAAGTTCAAGTGTTTATAGTTATTGGAAAGCAAGATAGAAGAAAAGAAAGGACCAAATCTTAAAAAGACCTCAAGTACGCCACACAAATATCTTATGCGCCACACTTCTTATCAAGTCTAGAAAATTAAAGACTATTAAATGAAGATCGCATCTACTCACCAAATATGCCGCATAAACTTCTTTTTGCGTCGCACTTCCTGTCGAAGTTAAGAAGAAGAATAAATGGAATTAAATGTAACCTACATTAACACCCCAAGTACGTCGCACAAAATTCCTTGTGTGACGCACTTCGACCCTAAATTCAGCCTATAAATAAAGGATGATTTTCAAGCATTTCATATCAACTTTTCTTTCAAGAATCATTCCTCTCATTTCATACCAACAAAACTATCTTCAAAACATCTTGAAGATTGAAGATCAAACCACGAAGAACGAAGAAGAACATCATAGAATTTAGAAGAAATAAAGGTTGTACTAAGATTCTATACTTGTATCGGGTAGAGTTTGATCCATATTCTTACCCGGATATAGTATGTTTCTTGTTTATCTACTTGATTTTGTTATGAACCTCATAGCCATGAGAGGCTAAATCTCTCATGACTACTCGGTGAAAATAATATAATGAATAAGCATTTGGTATAATTACAATCTTGTTTATCTTAAGCTTATCTTAAAATCCTATCGTGTCCAATCTTATCAACTTTGATTATAAACTCACACCGGTATAGGTCGAAAGACCCGTTGTGAACTATATAGTTATAAAGATTTATCTTTGATCTTTATCGTTTGTGACGAGAAAACCCTTTTATAAATTAAAGTCCTAAGTTTGAGATCGTAACTATTACCACTGCTTATGAGTTATATGAAATTATCCGAGTTGTCATCTTTCTCCTTACTAAATTCAGTTAAGTTTATTTTAAATTTGTTAAAGTTTATTTTTCATCTAATTATTTGAACACTACGCAAATCCCTGTGGATGACCTGATCTTACCTAAAGTGTTATACTACATACGTGGGTTATACTTTTACTCGTGTGTTTCCATCTAATAACAGGTAATTTCAGTCTTATAAATTTAAAGCTTTTGAAACACATCAGGACGAAACTTATCAAAAAAGAAAACAACTTCAAGAAGTTCTTTTTCGGTAGTGGTGTAATGTTCTTAGGCATTACTTAGTGTTTTACTAGAATAATAGATTGGTTTGAATTTCCCATCTATTCGTTGTCCTAAAACAGCTCCAACAGCAAAATCACTAGTGTCACACTTTAAATCAAAGGGGACATTCTAATCGGTAGATATTATAATAGGCGATGTAGTTATTTTTTTTTCAAAATATTAAATGCCTTTTTGCAATCATCAAAAATATCAAACTTTGTGTCTTTCTTCAAAAGTTGGGTCATTGGTTTAGAGATCGTGGAAAAATATTTTATGAATCTTCGATAAAATCTTACATGACCTAAGAAGCTTCTAACACCTTTTACATTTGTTGGGTAGGGTAACTTAGCTATTACATCGATCTTTGCTCTATCAACTTCGATACATGCCCTAGAAATTTTGTATCCCAACACAAGGCCTTCTTTTACCATGAAATGACATTTTTCCTAATTCAACACTAGGTTGGTTTCTTCACACCTAGCAAGAATTTTATCTAAATTAGCAAGACAACAATTAAAGAATTTACCAAATACCGAGAAAACGTCCATGAATACTTCCATAAAGTCTTCCACAATGTCATGGAAAATTGCCGTCATGCATCTTTGAAAAGTTGCAGGTGTGTTGCATAATCCGAATGACATTCTCCTGTAAGCAAAAGTTCCATAAGGACAAGTTAACGTTGTCTTTTCTTGATCTTCAGGTGCGATTGAAATTTGGAAGAATCTTGAAAAACCATCAAGAAAACAGTAATATTCATTCCCAGATAAATGTTCTAACATTTGATCAATAAATGTAAGACGGAAATGATCCTTTCGAGTTGCATCATTAAGTTTATGATAATCGATGCACACTCGCCATCCTATAATTGTGCGAGAAGGAATTAATTCGTTGTTATCATTCAAAACTACAGTCATTCCTCCTTTCTTTGGGACAACATGAATAGGGCTAACCCATGAACTATCCGAGATGGGATAAATTAACCCAGAATCAAGTAACTTAACAATTTTGTTTTTTACCACATCTTGGACGTTAGGATTTAAACGCCTTTGGGGTTAAATGACCACTTTAAAGTCATCATCCATTAAGATCTTGTGTGTGCAAAATGACGGATTTTTTCCTTTGATGTCTGACATTTTCGAAGCAATTGCTCCCTTGCATTTCTCCAATACCTGCAAAAGTAACATTTTCTCTTTTTCGGACAACTTAGATGAGATAATTATAGGAAAAGATTTACTACCATGTAGATATGCGTATTCTAAGTGGTGGGGTAAATCTTTCAGCTCAAGTTTCTTTTCATCAATCTCATTGGCACTAACCGAATACAGGTGTTCACTATTGACTTCATCAGTTCTTGCTATACACACACAAAAGTTTAAAAAAAAGTATATACTCTTGGTATATAATATCTATTACGAGGAAGACCTTTTCAGAGTTGCATCATTTAGTTTAGGAAATCGAATGCACACCATCGCCATCCTATAATTGTTCGAGAAGGAATTAATTCATTGTTATCATTCAAAACTACATTCATTCCTCCTTTCTTTGGGACAACATGAATAGGGCTAACCCATGAACTATCCGAGATGGGATAAATTAACCCAGAATCAAGTAACTTAACAATTTCATTTTTTACCACATCTTGGACGTTAGGATTTAAACGCCATTGGGGTTAAATGACCACTTTGAAGTCATCCTCCATTAAGATCTTATGTGTGCAAAATGGCGGATTTATTCCTTTGATGTCTGAAATTTTCAAAGCAATTGCTCCTTTGCGTTTCTCTAATACCTGCAAAAGTAACATTTTCTCTTTTTCGGACAACTTAGATGAGATAATTATAGGAAAAGATTTACTACCATGCAGATATGCGTCTTCTAAGTGGTGGGGTAAATCTTTCAGCTTAGGTTTCTTTTCATCAATCTCATTGGCACTAGCCGAATACAGGTGTTCACTATTGACTTCATCAGTTCCTGCTATTTTCTGTGCTTCAGAATACTGCGTATTGACTGAGTTGATACGCCGTATTGGCATCCCAATATCATAATTGTCATCAGACTTATTTTCTATAGAAGTAAAGCTTTCTAGGTCTGATTGATAAATCAATTTTTCTAGGTCCTTAAGTGAAAATAAATTCGACTGATCACTCCCTAACAATTCTTGAGTTTTTGTGTTGATTGTGTCATCTAAGTCATCTAAGCCGTAGCACTCATCATCCTCAGCGGGCGGTCTCTTGATTGATTAATCTATGTTGAAGATTACTTCATCATCCCCTACCCTAAGTGTTATCTTTTTATTAAATACGTCCAACATAGCTCGAGCTGTTTCTAAAAATGGTCTTTCTAAAATTATCAGAACTCTAGAGTCTTCAGGCATATCTAAGATAACAAAATCGATGGGGAGGACGAATTTATCAACTTTTATATGCACATTTTCTATTATTCCCCTTGGGTACTGGATGGACCTAATTGCAAGTTCTAAGCTCATTCTAGTAGGTTTGGGTTCCCTTAAACCTAACTTTCATACATCGTACATGGCATTAAACTTATACTAGCTCCTAGGTCTGCTAACGCATTATTAATATGTAAGTGGCCAATGTCACAAGGAATAGTGAAACTCCTAGGGTCTTTTTCTTTTGATGGTAGTTTGTTGAGTAATACGGCCAAGCACCTTTCGTTCATCATAACTGTACAAGCTTCTTCGAGCCTGGCCTTATTTGTCAGCAAAATTTTTAGAAATTTGGCGTACTTTGGAATTTGAGCTAGGGCTTCAATGAACAACAAATTGACATGTAGTCGCTTCAGATTTTCTAAGAACTTTCGTTGATGAGCTTCTTCTTTTTCTTTTCTCAACCTGCGAGGAAAAGGGATCGATGGTGTCTGTAGCTCAATTGGTAGTTGAACAACTTGTTCTTTGGTTTTCTGAGGTTCATTTTCAACCAGGACTTCTATTGGTGCAACTGGCTTGTCATGATGAAACACCAAAGGTTCTTTGGTATGAATGTCGGCATTGTCATTGTGAATACCCTGAGTTGTCGTTTTTCCTCTTCTAGTAGTTACTCCTTTAACTTCATAGTTTGATATTAGAGCATTATCGATTACCCTTGACAACCCATTTACTTCAAACCTGAGCTCGCTTAATGAATTGTTCCTTTCTTTAAACAAGAGCTCGCTGGTTGTTCTGAATTCTCTGATGAATGCACTCATCTCCTCGTGTTTATGTTTTCCTTCATCGATATATTTGTATAATATTTCTTCCATTGTTAATCTTATTTCTAGATAGGTAAACTGATAAGGATGTAATCCGAATGTTCTTCCTAAAAAGAAGGACATGACTTGAAGTAAAGCTATTCTAGAAAAACAAACTTGCAAAAGATACTGTAAGCTGCAATAAATACACCGTATACAATTAGTTGAATACGTCATATTGCTTGGCAGAATGGATACGTTGTAGCTGTTAAGAAAATTAGATACGCCGTATACAACTTGGATAATACGCCGTATCAGGTTATTGACCAGAACAGTGTAGAGAAAACAATAAAACAAACAAAATAAACACACAAGGAAACAATAATAAACAAATATACAAGATTTTACACTAATATAAATTACACTAATTCTAGGGGTTAAGTTAATCTAAGGTTAAAACCAAAATATTAAATAAAAATATAGATTAAACAACTTCACTCCCCGGCAACGGCGCCAAAAACTTAATTATGTCGTCGTGTTGGTGGTTATTTTAGATATCAAGTTTTTCAATTATATTTTGCCGACTTTACCTAAAACAACACTTTAACGGGCAGTGTACCCGATCTGATGTAGCTTCGTTAGTAAGTAGGGTGTCGATCACTAAGAGTGAGAGCGTTAATCTTATAGTTCTATCAGTATTTTGGTTAACTAAATTAAGTTAATTTAAACTATGTTAATTCTAATCTATGTTAAACATATGCTAAACCTAGTTCTAACAGATAAAGGGGGGATTTCAGTCTGAGAGACTGACACAGGTTTGGTGGTGACTTAGATTAATTTAAAACACAATAACATTTGCAAGCAGATAATCAAAAGATAGAAGAGCGGTCTAGCCAATTATAAGAAAACTGTATTAACCAAGATTAATCTAATTAAAATGTAGGTTTGTTTATTTTAGTGCAATGAGCACTTATCTCGAGGGGGCATATCATTCCATGATTTAGGCGGTACTTCTTCTTAAAACCTAGACACGTAGAATTTTGTCACAATTAAACGCATCCGCAAAAGCATCGTATTTGCTGATTATAATCTATCTTAGGAGATTAATAATGGTGATCTTACTAAACCCTAGCTCATTGAGACTTTACCCACTTATTGCTTAACGGCTCTTTATATACTAGTAGTCCACTGTCCGAGTCTTTACTAAAGGAATCAATACGTTATTTGTTGATCTCAGGCCACCTGCTAGTCCAACTTGTCACATAAACCAATGGTAAAGATAAGCCAATATTTATGATCCTATTACTCTAGATATATAATTTGCAGATATGGAGAGCCATCCCAGCATCTAGCTAGCTAGATATTTTGCATTCTTAGATCCAGTTGAATGATGGATCGCATACTTAAGCACATAAACAAGTATGAATTGATAAACATAATCAACAACCAATGATAAATTAAGCAATCGATATAAATAAACCAAACATTTAAATATTCATAATCATGGCTAATACCCAAGGGTATTAGCCCTTAACCATTGTAATTAATATAATAATAATCAATCAACCAAGGTAAACTAACCGAGTAAATGAATGATACCAAAAATCAAACGATTATAAGAGTATAGGTGATTACAAGGTGTTTCCTATGGAATTAGAAGCTTTGCTTGACCTCTTCTGCTCTTCTTGTCTTATGAAAATCATAATATATAATATATACGATTAAAATTATTATAATGGGCTTAAATGCAATTTATTATATTATAATATAAAATATGAAATATAAATAATTTTTATGGAATTACATAGATCTTATATCTCGAGGGCATACATTCCATGATTTAGGCGGTAACTTCTTCTTAAAACCAAGACACGTAAATTTTGTCACAATTAAACGCATACCGCAAAGAAGCACGAATTTGCTGATTATAATCTATCTTAGGAGATTAATAATGGTGATCTTACTAAACCCTAGCTCAATGAGACTTTACCCACTTACTGCTTAACGGCTCTTTATATACTAGTAGTCCACTGTCCGAGTCTTTACCAAAAGGAATCAGTACGTTATTTGTTTGATACACAGGGTTCCCCACACTTACCTGCTAGTGCCCAACTTGTCATAAAAAAAAACATAAACCAATGGTAAAGATAGGTCAATATTTATGATCCTATTACTCTAGATATATAATTTGCAGATATAGAGAGCCATCCCAGCATCTAGCTAGCTAGATATTTTGCATTCTTAGATCCAGTTGAATGACGGATCACATACTTAAGCACATAAACAAGTATGAATTGATAAACATAATCAACAACCAATGATAAATTAAGCAATCGATATAAACAAACCAAACATTTAAATTAGGGGTGGCAATTTCTGACCCGACACGAAACCCGACCTGAAACCGACACGAAAATTAACAGGTTCGGGTTGAATCTAAATATGTTTGGGTTAGGTTTGGGTCGACATATCTAACCCATTTATTAAACAGGCCAGGTTCGGGTTGAGAATAAATTAATCAGGTCGACCCGCCAACCCGTTTAAGATTTTTGTTTAAATTTAAAATTATTTATATTTTATTATATTGGTTGAATAGGTTAAACAGGTTGACCCAAAAACTTATTTAACATGTTTAATCTGTGTAATGTGCCAAGTTTTATATATAAAATGGGTTAAATGGGTCAACCCGAAACTCGTTTAACCTATTTAACCCGTATAGCCTATTTAACCCACCAACCCAAGTATATATACGTGTTAAATGGGTTAGGTTCGGGTTATGTATAAACAGGTTAGGGTTGACATAGCTGACCCGATTATTTAAATGGGTCAGGTTCGGGTTGGAGTTTTCTGACCCGCCAACTTGTCAACCCGAACCCGACAACCCGAACCCGACACGAATTGCCACCCCTAATTTAAATATTCATAACCATGGCTAATACCCAAGGGTATTAGCCCTTAACCATTGTAATTAATATAATAATAATCAATCAACCAAGGTAAACTAACCGAGTAAATGAATGATACCAAAAATCAAACGATTAAAAGAGTACAGGTGATTACAAGGTGTTTCCTATGGAATTAGAAGATTTGCTTGACCTCTTCTGCTCTCTTCTTGTCTTCTGAAAATTGACTTTAGTGGTTAGGGTATAAAAAATATGATCAAGAACACCTAAAACTCGTTTTTAGGTTTTATATTTATAGTGTCTGGAATTTAGTCGATACGCCGTATTGGTTAAGGTCAATACAGCGTATTGGGGGGTTTCTTGGAGTAGGGACCATGTTTAATATCTTCTAGAATATTTAATTACTATATCTTGGATACGGCGTATGGTAAATCCTGGATACAGCGTATAGGTCTTCGTGGTTTCTTGTGAAGTGCAGGCACAGATACGCCATATCTTCCTTGATGGATACGGCGTATTGGATGTCAGAATAGTAATTCTTCATATTTCTACGTTTAAGCTCCAGAATGCGTGCCTTTTAGCTAATCTTCACAAAGTACTCTATAATTACTGCAAATCTTAAATATAAACGATTAAGTACCAATTCTTGCAATAATTATACAAAATGGGTAATTTACATGGGAAAAATGATGCTATAAAAGTGACGTTATTTGATGTCATCACTACTTAAACCCAAACATACCCGAGGCTGAAGAATTGCGTGCAATGTAAGCAACTAAACTTTCCAGCTCTTTACTAACATGAGTTTAAACTACAAAATTCTAAACATAGCCACTGTACAGGTACAATGCCAGATACCAAGAAACCCTCCACTTATAATCTACAAATTCCCGTATGAAGACATTGAGAAACAAAAGCTAAGAAACAGATTCCCGTTGAAAACACTGATGGAACAGAATCCACATAGCTACAAGGTAAACTCTTAAACACATACTCTTCCCATTAAATCTACTGATTAAATCATCATAACCTACAAATACAATCATAAAGCATAAGGTTTACCGCCAAAGCAACAATCACTAGCATAAACATAAACAGGGACTGGTACTACATAGCATGTCACCAATTCAGTAAGGCAGCGATAAATCAAGGAGACAGCTACACTTTCTTAGACCTTGGATCACATCCGAGCCCCTTTTTTAGGTATCTTCTACCGATACTCTCTGTCAACATAGATAAAAAACTTACAAAATGTAACACAGTATGTTTTCACTAAACATACAGGTACAAATTCAAAGGGTACATTGCAGTTACCTCAGGAATGGCCCCTCTCACTTTCTGCACTCCAGCAGCCGACAAGATCACAGGACACCCATGCGGAGAGCTGGTGGAAAAGTACAAGCCGTGTTTTTTAGTTTCATTTCAATACTCTAGAAAACATCACATATTTCACTTTAGATTATGTTTTCTACATCAAAACACAAGATCAAAGCACAAGTGCCAGTGCAGAACAAGGAGACAAAGGTAACACGGATTGCTTACAAATTTTATTTCTTAAAAACATACAACTATGACACTACCAAACTGCGGCCTCATCTTCTTGAAAAACAGGGACACCACCACCACCCCCTGTTGCAACAGCACAACCTATGAAAAACCAAGAACAAGCCTATAAAGGAAAAGAAAAATCTAGTGTAGAACAAGGAGACAAAGGTTACACGGATTGCTTATAGATTTTTATTCTTAAAAAACATACACCTACGACACTAACAAACTACGGCCTCCCCTTCTTGAAAAACAGGGGCACCACCATCAAACCCTGTTGCAACTGCACCGCCTACAAAAAAAACAAAGAACAAGCCCTGAGAGGAAAAGAATAAGCCACTGCAGAACAAGGATACAAAGGTAACACACGTTTCTTACAACTTATTTTTCACACAAAACATATAACTAAGACACTATCAAACTATTGCCTTATGTTCTTGAAAAACAAGGACACCACCACGAATCCCCGCTACAACCACTCAGCCTATGAAAAACCAAGAACAAGGCCAGGAAGGAAAGGAAAAAACCACAAAAGGCCTCTCTTCCAGCAGCCACCAACGGACCCCAAGAAAAACAAGGGAGACTAAAAGCCCCCCTAACCAAATCAGCCAGGATAAATGTAAGTCCACAACCTAAAAGCAAGGTTTCTTACCTTCTCTTTTGATTAACATTGTCGTCTACCGTAGAAGATAACAACTTAATATCACTGCTTAACTTTGTATGCTTTCGTAAAACAATAACTTAATGCGACTACTTAGTACGATATCAATTGTTCTTTTGACCAAATTATTCACTGTATAACCTAATAAGTTAGTATAACTTCTTAGCGTGATCTTATATCAGTTATTTCTAAAATCATTTGCCCAATAACTTAGAGCAAAATTTAGTGACTAAACTATAAAAAACACAAACCAATGACGCGCATAAAGCACACTACCTTTATTTCACTAACACAATACAAAGTACACAGATACATAGAACGACGCCTACAACAACAAAGCAATAGAACAAAAAATATAGACACAAAAGCATGCGATCGAACACATGCTCGACTTAGAGGCGCATAAACCACACGCTTTTATTTCATCGCCCCTAAACAAAGTAGACCTAAGACATCCCACCATCATATTTGGTAATCCATGTTTCCATTAAGCTTCTTGATGAAAAGGTTTTTCTCCCGAGCCCTCAACTTTAACTCCCTTCCAAGGATCTACAACTTCATTGTGACAACCATGATTTGAGCAGGTTAGTCAAACCGTTAGTATTGACTTATGTGCCTGTTGCAATATATGGTGTATGTGATTCTGTGTGTTTAAATGAGTTTATGTGGGTTATGTGAGGTATTGGTAATCAATCTATTGAGTGTGATCATCTCAATGAGATTGGAATGGTGGTGAAATTGGTTGAGTTCATTTTGTTCACTTTTGAGTGACAAGGAAATGATTAATTGAGATTTGAGCGTTTCCGTGTTAAATGTGTAAGTATTATTACGTATACGTATTTTTGTGTTAGTAATCTAAGATAGGTTTAGATTTTAAGTGGTAAGTTAAGAATAATGTAAAAATTCTATTTTAGGAAAGTTAGGTTGAAAATGAAAAGTTTAAAAGTTATTTTTAAAAGTCTAGTGAATTTCGTTTAAGCAAAAAGGTATAGTCAAATAAGTTAAGGTTTTTATAAAAATTTAAGGAAATACAAATAATTATATAATTAATAAATAAAAAAAAATAAAAAAATATATATATAAAGGCCTAGTCGGCCGAATAAAAGGAAAAAAAGAAAAGGAAAAGAAAAAAAAGGAATTGTATTAGGAGACAAATTCTAATTAGGCTTTATCTAGGATTACTTTAGGAGCCTATAAATACAAAAAAATAAAATCCCTAAACCCCTATTGTTGTTCGACCGATCCAGAAGAAAAAAAAAGAAGAAAATTTTTAGGGTTTAAGGTATTTTCTAATTCTTTGTTTAATTCTAGTTCTTATTTTAATTCTTGTAATCTAAGTATGATGGATTAGGTTTAATCATGAAAATAAATTAGGGTTTTAAATTTTCTGGAGTTTATAGTTTAATGATGATTGTTTGATCATTGGTTCAATTGGTTTCGTGATTTGATCATGCGTTAGGGTCTAGATCGCCCGAATTAGTTGTTTAATTCACTGCAGAAAATTAGGCAGTTTTGTAACGGTCATAACTCAATCATAAATTATCAAATAAACAATTTACAACATACTGGAGATAACCTTAGAGAGTCTACTTTCCATCAAAGTTGGTCTCGTGAGTTTTTATGGTCGGGAAGTGGGTCAAAAGGTCGTTACAAAATCAGTGTGTAAAACTGTAACGAATTTCAGTTTTGGTTTTGATTTTTCTAAAAATACCTAGACATCTAGTTAGAGGCTCAAAATCACATGAAAGTTAGTTTATATATTATGTGTGACCCATGAATTTTTTCTAAGTATGCAATGAGGTCTAAAGTGGTCATCTGGTGTCATACTTTTAGGGGGTCACATTCTGGACGAATTCTGGACACTTTGGATTAGTAAATTTCTAAAGGGTATTTGTAAAAGGGTAATGGATTTGGGAGAGCTATGAGAGGTTCATAGGACATATATGTAGCATGGTGAATTTTGGATTGAATTGTGGAGTTTGAAGGTCAAGGATTGTCGGTGAAAAAATAGTGAGAAAGCTTGTGGGAGGATGGTTTGATTTGGGTATTGGGTTTTGTCGATTATCTACAGAATTTTTATAAATCCATAGAAAATTTTTTTATCAATGGTGGCCGGGAATGAAGAGAGATATTGCTACTTATGTTAGTAAGTGTTTGACATGTTCAAAGGTAAAGGCTGAGCATCAAAGGCCTTCGGGTTTACTGCAACAACCTGAGATACCTGAATGGAAGTGGGATAAGATCACTATGGATTTTATCACTAAGTTGCCTAGGTCAAAAAGTGGGCATGACACGATTTGGGTCATAGTCGATAGACTGACTAAGTCGGCTCATTTCCTGGCTATAAGAGAAGACTATAGTACTGAGAAATTGGCAAAGATCTACATTGATGAAATAGTCGCGAGACATGGAGTTCCTGTGTCGATTATTTCAGATAGAGATGGACGATTTACGTCGCGTTGCTGGCAGACTGTGCAAAAAGCTTTAGGGACGAGGTTGGATATGAGTACGGCTTATCATCCCCAAACGGATGGACAAAGTGAGCGTACGATTCAGACCTTAGAGGATATGTTGAGGGCATGTGTAATTGATTTTGGTGGTAGCTGGGATGTTCATCTACCATTGGCTGAGTTTTCTTACAATAATAGCTATCATTCGAGTATAAGATGTGCTCCGTTTGAAGCCTTGTACGGAAGGAAGTGTAGGTCGCCTGTTTTATGGGCTGAGATTGGAGAAAGTAGTTTGATTGGACCTGAATTGGTTCAAGAAACGACTGATAAAGTTGTGTTGATAAAGGAGAAGCTAAAAGCAGCGAGAGATCGTCAAAAGAGCTATGCTGATAATAGACGCAAACCATTGGAATTTGAAGTAGGAGATCGAGTAATGTTGAAAGTATCACCTTGGAAAGGTGTAATTCGTTTTGGGAAAAAGGGAAAGTTAGCACCGAGATATGTAGGACCATTTGAGATTCTTGAAAGGATCGGTCCTGTAGCTTATCGATTAAGGTTGCCCGAGGAATTGAGTGGAGTACATGATACATTTCATGTGTCAAACTTGAAGAAATGTTTGGCGGATGCTAGTTTGCATGTGCCATTAGATGAGATAAAGGTTGACAAAACTCTTCGTTTTGTTGAGGAACCTGTAGAGATTATGGACCGTGATGTTAAGAGGTTAAAACGTAGTAAGATATCGCTTGTGAAAGTTCGTTGGAATTCTAAGCGTGGTCCTGAGTTTACTTGGGAACGCAAGGATTATATGAAGTCTAAGTATCCTCGGTTGTTCGTCGAGCAAGCTGGTAAATCGGCTAGTTAAATCTCGGGATGAGATTTCCTAAAGGAGGGGATACTGTGACAACCATGATTCGAGCAGGTTAGTTAAACAATTAGTATTGACTTATGTGCCCGTTGCAATATATGGTGTATGTGATTCTGTGTGTTTAAATGAGTTTATGTGGGTTATGTGAGGTATTGGTAATCAATCTATTGAGTGTGATCATCTCAATGAGATTGGAATGGTGGTGAAACTGGTTATGTTCATTTTGTTCACTTTTGAGTGACAAGGAAACGATTATTGAGATTTGAGCGTTTTCGTGTTAAATGTGTAACTATTATTACGTATACGTATTTTTGTGTTAGTAATCTAAGATAGGTTTAGATTTTAAGTGGTAAGTTAAGAATAATGTAAAAAATTCTATTTTAAGAAAGTTAGGTTGAAAATGAAAAGTTAAAAAGTTATTTTTAAAAGTCTAGTGAATTTCGTTTAAGCAAAAAGGTATAGTCAAATAAGTTAAGGTTTTTATTAAAATTTAAGGTATTGTAAATAAATATGTAATTAATAAAAAAAATAAAAATAATAAAATAAAAGGGGGGTGCCGATCTGTTTGGTTTACAAGGAAGAAAAGGAAACAAATTTGAGTCCAAGTCTAATTCCTAATTAGAGTTAATCTAGAATATCTTTTAGGAGACCTATAAATACAAAAATAAAGGATCCCTAAATCCCCTATTGTTCGACCGATCCAGAGAAAAAAAAAGAAGAAATTTTTTAGGGTTTAAGGTATTTTCTAATTCTTTGTTTAATTCTAGTTCTTATTTTAATTCTTGTAATCTAAGTATGATGGATTAGGTTTAATCATGAAAATAAATTAGGGTTTTAAATTTTCTGGAGTTTATAGTTTAATGATGATTGTTTGATCATTGGTTCAATTGGTGTCGTGATTTGATCATGCGTTAGGGTCTAGATCGCCCGAATTAGTTGTTTAATTCACTGCAGAAAATTACGCATTTTTGTAACGGTCATAACTCAATCATAAATTATCAAATAAACAATTTACAACATACTGGAGATAACCTCAGAGAGTCTACTTTCCAGAAAATTTGGTCTCGTTAGTTTTTATGGTCAGGAAGTGGTTCAAAAGGTCGTTACAAAATCAGTGTATAAAACTGTGACGAATTTTAGTTTTGGTTTTGATTTTTCTAAAAATACTTAGACATCTAGTTAGAGGCTCAAAATCACGTGGAAGTTAGTTTATATATTGTGTGTGACCCCTGAATTTTTTCTAAGTATGTAATGAGGTCTAAAGTGGTCATCTGGTGTCATACTTTTAGGGGGTCAGATTCTGGACGAATTCTGGACACTTTGGATTAATAAATTTCTAAAGGGTATTTGTAAAAGGGTAATGGCTTTGGGAGAGCTATGAGAGGTTCATAGGACATATATGTAGCATGGTGAATTTTGGTTTGAATTGTGGAAGTGTTTAAGTGGTACGTTTAGGACGCGTAAGTGAGTATAAAATTCTGCTCAAAACCAGAAAATTTAAAGTGTAGCATTGAAGTGTAAATGGCATATGTAGGAGTTGGAAAAGGGTTAAATCAAGTATAGAACTATGGTAGATAGCTTAGATATCCATCATAGTTGAGGTTACATCATATTGGGTTGAATGCCTAATTGATGGTAGCTTATTGTGTGCTTAATTGTTTAGATTATCCGTGAAGTGTTTGTGAAGCTTTTGTTGGATTCTTTTGGGAAGCTAAGCATCAGGTGAGTTTCATAGCCCCTTTTTCTTATGTTTTCTTGGGGTGAAAATGATGCAAAGAGGTTTTGAAATGTTTTAGTTACTGTGATAATGTGATTTAAATGATGCATGGGCTATACGTGACTATTGTATGTTATGTGCTACTTGCTTTTATGGTATGAATTGTTGTGCTTGAGCGTGATCGTCTCATGGCATTTATGGATTTGATTGGTAGTAAGCGTGATCGTCTTATTACTGTGAGTTGTTTGAGTGAGCGTGATCGTCTCATTGTTGTTATGTTTTGTGTGAGGATTGAGCGTGAACGTCTCAATGTGGATTGATGTGATTGCATGTTAGCTTGTATGATAGTACGCTGTATGTCCTGCTATGTTATGTTTTATTTATCACAGTAATTGGATTTAAAGGTTTGTTTTGCGTGTCTTAAACCTATGACTCTCACCAACCGTTGTGTTGACGTTTTTAAGCATCATTTTCAGGTGAGCTTCATGAGAATACTGAGGTTAAGAGAGGTGGCTAGAATGACCGCTAGGATTGCATTGGAGTTCGCTCCTGAGTTTGTTTATGTTTGTTGCATGATTTTGTTGAATGTTATTTGATTTTATTAGGATCGTGAGATATTGTTCTTGTATTGGTGAGACCCTTTTTCATTAATACAAGATGTCGTTCTTTTGGTTTTCGGTATTGTCATGACACATTGTGTCTTTATTACTTAGTTATGCATTTAGTGTTTCTCTATTGTTGACACCATTGTGTTGTGATGATATCCATGATGTTACGCCTCGTGTTTCCGCCTTGGCGGGGTGTGACAGATTGGTATCAGAGCCTATGGTTATAGAGAACTAGGTGGTTGAGCCTAGACTATAGCTTAAGGGTCCCTCATATAGATGCATTTAGGGCTTATGTGTAAGTATATACCTATTATGCTTATTTTCCCTAAGTTTCATAAAGTACATTATACTATATACTATATATATAAGTTGAGTTTTTCTTTGTTATTTTGAGATCCGTATCCTGATATAGTCTATGTTTTGTGGTCTATTATAGTATGTCTCCCCCTATTCGTAGAAAGTACCATGATTCAGTTGCTTTCGCAACTGGGTGTAAAAGGATTAAGAATAGCAAGCGGTGTAACCGCAAGATCCGAATTCCTATTGCCATGTGGCCGTGTAATAATTTTATATATTTATTTAAATTTGTTTATTTATTTATAAGATATAAAATAAATAAATGAATTGTAGGATAAATATAACAATTAAATAAATGAACACGCTAATGAAATAAACATAAACTGAATAACTGAACCCCAATAACTATAATGAGCGCCTGCCTCCACTCCTCGTGAACCTTCAGTCAGTAAAGGGTATACAAAGGCACACCCCCTCAATGACCTCCCCAATGAAGCTAGAACCACAGAGCCCTCATGGTCATCGAAAATGCATAACTGTTTTGTTCGGTTCACAGCAGCACAAACCTGGATTTGGTATGGGTCCTATCTTATTCGTGACTTTCTTAAGGAGAGGTTTTCGAGTCTTGTCACTGGTATTCAGGCCTAGTCCCGCTGCCCTGTCCGCCCAAAATGGCTTTCGTTAGCCTTTGCTGCAAAATCAAGTGATGAATAAAGTCAATAAAAATTCAAGCAAGCTAAGTTTCAAAATATGTATCAATTTATGCTGTATTACAAATAATGCCCAAAAAAATCCATACCTCGGTATAGCAAATGAAACCCATGCAACCGCTTGGTACATGGTGTGGATGGGGACTGATAACCTCACCGCCACCGTTCACCGCCGTAGGAACCGGGCAACATCTGTAGACATCTGTACAAAGAACGAATTAGCATAACATATAGAAATCATGAAGCAAAATAATATAGCATGCACAAATCCAAATACATACATATACAAATAATATACATATTTAAGCCATAACATATAAATAATTTCATGAACAAAAAAATATAAGCATGCACACATCCAGTAATACATACATATCCAGAATAAACATACACATAAAAACAATCCACAACAATTTCATTCATTCATTCAAAATATATAATTCTTTTGCAAGATACAACTCAAGGATCAATCTTCTTCTTTACTAGAAAAAACTTTGTCAACACCATCATGCATCAACATTGATGAGGCTCATCAGCAGAATCTACTAAATCATGAGGAAGGGCGTTTTCCCATCAATCAGTAATAACATTGTCATTGGTCAACAACATCAATGATAAACAGTTGATGCGTCAACCTACCGTTGATTGGACCATCTATATGCAAGGTCGTCGATTATCCAAGACCAATCAAAACAAGTAGAAAGTGGGAGATCAGATGAGTTTGGTCGAAATGTATAGATATCAGGAGTCGACCTCTACCACTATAACACCCCTGTCGAAAACTTTCTATGATTTAACAAGTTCGACGCACCTTCCAGTGGTGTTTGGCCTTATCTTCAAGGTAGAAGACTTGTTTGACTTGTGTAACAAGAATGTATTGATCATCTTTAAACGCCTCACTCCCTTTTGATCGATTTGTGTCATGTTGTTTCTAAGGACAAGACGTTTGACTTTACTCCTGGTTGGGGATTGTCGAACAACTTAACTCGGACAACAAACATGTAACAACAAAATACTTAAACTCGAGGATTCTAAAGCTGACCATAATACATATCATCGTCAGGGCCAGCGAACAAAATGCCGCCGTTTTGAGTTGTGCGACGTTCATCGTCGGTTGGTGCACGACATACCTCACACCGTCGACTACGCAATAGTTTATTGAGATTGGAGTCCATGTTGGTCCACAAGCCAAAGCGAAGTAACTCCCAGTTTTGTGCTAACCTTTAGTACTGTTGTCATTGTCCTACATGATTTGGACGGATCGATGAAGAATATAGGATTAAATAGAGAACACAAAATATGAATATTGTTTAATTTTAACAGTTAAGTACACAAAATAAGTCTAAGTTACCTGCACCCCAAAACCACTCGGGGAATTTCTTTTCATGTCTATTAATAGGAAATAAACTAAAAAACGTTCATGGTATAAGAAAAATAAGTCGTCAAAAAGATAATTAATAAAAAGAAGTCTCAAAATAAAAAAACGCATGGGACCTCTTGACTGTACCGGTACGTTTTCGATCTCAGTACTGTTTGTGAACTACATAACCATATTCACTTTTCTCAACTTTGGCATCAAACCGAATAACCGACCGTAAACCAATCGATTTACATACCGATCAGAACACCTGAAACTGACACATGGGGGAGGGGATCACATACGGTCAGACAATTAAATTTCGTAGTAACAACCCAAAAATAATTGAGAACTTGACAGTCAATGCTTCATCAGCAACATAACCCTTCGCAATCGAACCTTCTGGCTTAGCTTATTTTCTACATAACCTTTAGCTTCTTCCCAACATATCTTTCAAATGGAAACATCTACCGTGGGCTAATAGGCCCGCCTTCAAGAGCCTCTAATGAGGTAAATGAATAACCAAGTGAATCAAAATGTCAAAGAGAGCATGAGAATATATGAACTCAAGATCGCACAAATATCGACCACCTTGATCTGAGGTTTCCAACAGTCCATCCTCCATTAAATTGAATGAGCAATTTGCTTAAACAAGGAACTTAGCTGATATTGGTTTGCAAGCTTATCGGAAGTAATTTTTGAAGTCCGTAAGGAAGTAAACGTGCATCATTATATGACAGTGCAAGAGACTATTAGGCCCGTTATATTGTATCATTATCAGTACTTTGTTCTAGAAGCATAATCTGAACCCATCTGGTAGTTTAACTCCTTTGATGAACTTACAAAAAAAAATTTTTGGTTCTCTGGTGTAAAAGAATATCAGCCTGACTTCAAGCACTTCTCGTTATTTGGTTTTGGGCCAAGCTACAAGCCACCCGAATGCCCAACCTTTGCAAGTCTTGACTTGCCTTGGCGGTGGTCTTTTATGAATTGTCATTCAACACCCAAATTGTTTCGAAAGATGGCCTCCAACCATATTTATTTCGATATCATGATGTCCTAAATTTATGTCTTAGTGTAATAAAATACCGAATACTCAAGCTCGTAAAAATAGACCTTTTAGTCCAGTAAGCTCGACAAGAACATTGCGTTTTAAATCATCACACCCCCAAAACACAGATGTTTCCCCGTCAGACGCGTTGGCAAACTATCAAGCGAGCCATGATTTTCATCCCAGCCAAATTCTTTAGGAGAATCTTCTGTGGCCAACATAACTGTTTTTGCTTAACACACAAACAGATGGAGTGTCTTTAATACATGTAGGGCATGCTTGTAAACCTAGCCCACTCCACCAGACAAATTACTTCGAGCAGGAAAATCATTGATGGTCCATAAAACCATCGCTCTCATATTAAACCTTCTGGCCTGAAGCAATGTCTATATGTCTCGACAACTCGGTCCCATAAAACCTTCAGGTCCTCAATCAAAGGCCTCAAGTAAACATCAATGTCCTTGCCCGGGGATTTAGGGCCAGGAATTAACAACGTCAGCATAAAAGAACTCTCTTTCATACATAACCACGGAGGCAGATTGTATGTTGTCAATATCACCGGCCACATGCTGTAGGCCTGACTAAGGTTGCCAAACGGATTGAAACCATCAGCAGCCAACCCTAGTCGAACATTTCTTGGTTCTTTTGCAAAATCTGGATACTTGGTGTCAAATTTCTTCCATGCTCCACCATCAACCGGGTGTTGCATCTTACCGGGCTCCGTACACTTTCCAGTAGCATGCCAAATCATATCCTTTGCAGTGTGACTAGACTTGTACAAACGTTGTAGTCTAGGAATGATCGGAAAGTAGCGCAACACCTTCTTAGGAACTTTCTTCCCCGGCGTGTTACTGTCTTTCCATCTACTCGTATTACACACCGGACAGAAATCCAAATCTTTGTTATTGTCTCCCCGAAATAAGCAGCAATCGTGTTCACAAGCATGTATCGACTCGTACCCTAACCCGATCGTTTTAAATGTCTTCTTTATTGCATAGTATGACGGTGGGAGCTTGAATCCTTTACTGATGGGAAATACATTTTGGAAAAACTCTAACATTTCATTGAATATAGAATCAGTCAATCTACCTTTAGCCTTAAAATAGGTAAACTTTGCCATAAAGTCTAATCGAGTCACATAGTCACAACCGGGGTACAGCTCCTCGTTGGCACTGGCATATAACTCTTCAAACTCGTTACGTGTAGCTTGAGTCGGTTCGTTACTTGTCTCACCAATATCTCCTTGAGTTGGTTCATTGTGTTCATTATTCGGAGGAATATAGCTAAGATCATTAAGTAACGCTGTCATGTCACTCATCAGAGGTTGTCTTGTGTTATCTATTACTGGCGGTGGCGTAGGTGGAGCCGGTTCACCGTGTTCCACCCATATTTTATAACGTGGGTCCCACCCTTGTCTCATAATGTGGTCTGAAAGGTGTTTGATGTGTACCCATAATATATTTCGACAAGACTTGCATGGACATTTTATTTTCCCGGCACTATTCACTAACGGCTTGCAATGATCGACGAATTTTTGAAGACCGATAAAAAATAATGGTTCATGACGCTGTAAAAGTGTCCAAGTCTTATCATCGAATACCATAACTGCGTTTTAACGATACATTTAGTTATTATATGCAACTTAATTAAACACATTCAAACGAGGAATACGAGATGTTTTGTTCACCTAGTGCAACTATGGAAGGCAATCCTAACCCACTCTTTGAATGATTCGTCTCATATATGAATGCGTATAACCGATTTACTATTTGAGAAAATTTCGGCAGCATTTCCCCTCAACTCCCCAAATATGTGTTTAAAGACATATTCGTAGGAGTAAAGGAGAAACACTGTCGAAATCATCTCAAATAGTAAACCAATTATACGCATTCATATCCTAAATGAGACAAAACATTCAAAAAGCAGTCCCAAACTGGGGACTTTCCGAAATTAATTTCTAATAAATTAATTTCGGACGGGTTTTCTATAGGATGATTAATTTCAGACGGGGATTTTCCGAAATTAATCACTAAAATCCTAAAACATTCCTAAAGGGTTCAATAAAACAAATACCAAACGCATATCCATTTCAAGGTAATAACACAAAGTAAACAAACGGCTTATATCAACAAAGTTTTATCATTAACAACTTATTATAATTATCAAACTTTCATTAACCAAACGGCTTATATCTAATATATCACTTCCAACAATAATAATAACCATTATATCCGTATAAACACGAAACATACATAATTTCAACGCAATTCACCTAACAATAACTATAAACTAACAAAATTTAAACAATAAACATTCCTTGGCTGTGGATACCAAAAGGAGAAAAAATTATAACATACCTTGGCTGTGGATTCTGCTCGTTGTCGGCTCGGCTATGGACTCGGCTCGATCTCGGCTCGTTCTCCTTCTTGGCTGCTGTTGTCGCGTACCTACTGTCAAAACCAAAAAAAATTACTTAACAAAATTTACTAATTAACAACTTCTTACAACAATAATAATCTTGTTTAACCAAATCTTATTATAATTAACAAAATTAAAAAAATATATACAACCAAACCACCTGTGTCGTGTACGTCGAACCAAAACTTATCACGCACCACCAATAATTAGAGGGTTAGAAAAAGAAGATATAGAATTATCATTTAGAGGGTTAAGAAAAGAATTATGGTTTAGAGGAGGAGGAGGTGCTCGTGTGCTCGTGTAACGCCGGTGGTGGTGGGTTATGTTGTAGTGGTGGAGGTGGTGGTGGTGATGGAGGTGCTCGAATTGTTGGTGATGGTGGATTTTGTGGAGGTGCGGCGCTGCAAAAATCGCCAAGGAAGATAACCTTTTTTTTCGTTTTGTGTACTGAAAGAGATGATACAGATCTACTTTATCACAACAATTATTCCCGGCGACAATCCCCGGCGACATGTCGCCGGGGAAACCTTCATTTTTTGTCGTTTAGCGTATTTGGCGCGTTACTGAAAATTTTGGTGGGGGTATCCCCGGCGACATGTCGCCGGGGAAAACGTAAAATAAATAACTTACTTTTTTATAGTATTTATTTAACTTTTTAATCAAAATATATAACTTATTTATAAAATGTATAAATTATTTTTTATTATTATTTATATAACTTTTTTATAAAATATATAATAACTTTTTTATAAAATGTATAATTATTATTTACAATTATTTTTTATATAATATATAATTATTATTACCCAATTATTTTTTAAAAATTATTATAATCGGTTCGTTTCGGCGGGTCGGTCCGGTTCCTCATGTTCGTATATTAATTATTTATTTTAAATGATTTTGATACAAATATATAATTTATTATTTACAATTAATTTTTATAAATTATATAATCGGTTCGTTTCGGCCGGGTCGGTCCGGTTCCTCTGTTCGTATATAATTATTATTTAAAATGATTTTTTATAAAATATATAATTATTATTTACAATTATTTTTTATAAAATATATAATCGGTTCGTTTAGGCCGGGTCGGTCCGGTTTCTCGGTTCGTTCCGGTCGGTTCGTATATAATTATTATTTAAAATTATTTTTTATAAAATATATAATTATTATTTACAATTATTTTTTATAAAAATATAAATATATTTAAAAAATGATTTTTAATTATTTAATTATTATTTAAAATGAGTCCGATATGGTATGCGTTGTACATTCAGAGGTTCAACGGATGATTCGATAATGGTATGGTCTGTTCATTCGTCGTTCAAAGGATAAGTCGATCATGGCTGATGGTGTACCATTGAGGTTAAACGGATTGATTCGTTATGGTATGGTTGTAAATTCGCGTTCAACGGATGAGTCGATATGGTTTGTTTGTACATTAGAGGTTCAACGGATGATTCAATATGGTATGGTTGTACATTAGAGGTTCAACGGCTGATTCGATATGGTATGGTTGTACATTAGAGGTTCAACGGATGATTCGATATGGTATGGTTGTACATTCGACGTTCAACGCCAAATACTCCCGTCAAATACTCCCGCCAAACACTCCCACCAAGCACTTGCGTGGAAAGATAAGTGTACTCAAGGCAACAATGGATATGCATATGCATCCGGAACAACACACAGTTAATTTGGCTGCACTACTTCACGAAGTTCTTAATGAAATAAAAAAACTTGATTTCGAGTAGTTTGTTTTTGCAATGTGCAATGTAATTTGTCATGATTGGGAATAGTTTGTATGTTGCAAATGCTAATTCGTTGTTTTTTATTGTATTTGAAGAACTTTGTTTAAACTTTTATGATCTGAATGTGTTTTATGTATAACGATATCACTTGAAATTGCAATGGTACAAAACATGAACAACCTTAAAAAGTCATCTTAAAAAAATGTAGTTTAATTAGAAGTCAAACCAAAGTCAAAAGCTATCACGGCGAACATGTCGCGGGGAACAAACCCATAACCGATGCCCATTTATGTGTATAAAAAAGCCCAAAACCAAGACCACTTAGGACCAATTTTGGGTTCCCCGGGACATGTCGTCGGGGATAATTTTGTACACGTCACCACTAAATTAGTTAACACTAATTATTTTTTTTAAAATAAACAAAAGAATCTCCAGCGACATGTCGCTGGGGAAAAGTAAGCGGAAAAATTCCCGCTAAGATTTACGTTAATTATTTATCTTTTAAATACCAAATATAATCCCGGCGACATGTCGCCGGGGAAACATGAGCGGGAAAAATCCCCGTTTGCGTTGATTTTTTTGGTCAAATTTTAGTGACACTATCCCCGGCGACATGTCGCCGAGGAAAATATCCGAAATCTTTGACTGAAAATTCTACGAGAATTGGTGCCACGTAGGACCCAGTTTTGTCGTTTAGCCATTATTCCCCAGCGACAAATGTCGCCGGGAAAAACATCGTCACCTGTTCTCCTATTTCTTGTAGTGGATGAATTTTCTTTTCTTGATAACAGCTAGACTATACTTTAGAATTGGCGAATTCTAGAGTATAGACTACCTTCCTACCAAAAAAGGGAATTCATCACGTTCAAATATGTGTTTGTATAAATCGTTAAGAAAACTCCGTCCAACTTGATGCTATACATGTCTTACGAAAAGAAGGAGACGGGGAATCAGTGTTGGCCTTACACATGCATCGCACATAGCTTTCATTTGTTTCTTTGTTGTTGTTGTGTGTGTGTGTTGTGTAATAATAATTTAGGAACCGAAGCTTTATTTTTTAGCTTCTTGTGTCAAATACAGGCTTCCATGATGATAAAATGTTGTATGCTAACATGTCACTTGAATTTGATGGAAGATATACAAAGGAAATTGAAGTCAATGACCTTATAGTTATCACATTCTCATTCTTTTGATTAACTAACTATTTTCAAGATATTTATGAATATAATTTTGTATCATTTATCAAGTTTTGAACATTGACATATTAAATGGTGTCCAACGAAAAATGTTCTCACAAGTGAAGCTATCAACTTTTTAACTATATCAATTTTTTTGAATGACAATTTTTAACTATCTCACATGTTTTAAGCATGACTTTAACCTACAAGCATTTGGTATTTGGTTGTGGTGCTTCTCACAGAACACGGGATACCACAAATGGAAGGGTGTGTTGGAAGTAAATGATTTTGCTCAGAAAGCTAAAATTAAATGGGCTGTAGAAGGCGATGAAAATACGAAGTTTTTCCATGGAATTATTAACAAGAGACGTTCGCAATTGTCTATTCGTGGTGTTTTTGTAGACGGAGATTGGCGTACTGATCCGGAGGAGGTTAAAGAAGTGTTTAAAGAACATTTTGCCACTAGATTTAAGCAGCCTGTTCATGATCGTCTTAAGCTTAATATCTCATTTCCTAATCGTTTATCCAATGGCCAAGTCGAAGATCTTGATCGATGTGTGTCCAGAGATGAGATTCGTGCGGCAGTTTGGGATTGTGGAGAAAACAAGTCACCAGGTCCGGATGGTTACACATTCGAATTCTTCAGAAGATATTGGAATTTCATCGGCCCTGATTTTTGTTCAGCTGTTGAATGTTTTTTTAGTAGTGGCTGTTTCCCGAAGGGTAGTAATGCGTCGTTCATTGCTTTAATTCCGAAAGTAATGGATGCTAAGTTCGTCACTGACTTTAGGCCGATAAGCTTGATCGGAAGCGTGTATAAAGTGGTTACAAAAATCCTTGCCAATCGCTTGACAACGGTTATTTCGGATCTCGTCTCCGACTCCCAATCAGCCTTTATAGCCAATAGGCAAATTTTAGATGGTCCATTTATCTTGAACGAGTTATTATCTTGGTGTAAGAGGAAAAAGAAGCAGGCTTTGATTTTTAAAGTCGACTTTGCTAAGGCCTACGATTCTGTTCGCTGGGATTACCTTCTTGATGTTTTGCACGCTTTTGGTTTCGGTCCGAATTGGTGTAAGTGGATTCGTGGCATCTTTAGTTCCGCTATGGCTTCAATCTTGATTAATGGGAGTCCTTCATCCGAATTTCCTTTCTTTTGCGGGTTAAAACAAGGAGATCCTTTGGCGCCTTATTTATTCATTCTCATTATGGAGTCACTTCACATTTCTTTTTCTAGAGCTGTCAGTGATGGATTTTTCAAAGGGATCGATATTCAAGGTTCGACGTCTATCTCTCATCTTTTTTACGCCGATGATGCCGTTTTTATTGGGGAATGGTCTGAAGCTAATTTGGTTAACCTGGTCAGAATCCTCAAATGTTTCTATTTAGCTTCGGGCCTTAAAATTAATTTAATTAAGAGTCAACTGTTGGGTGTCGGCGTTCCTCGGTATATTGTTCATCAGGGTGCCTCGTTAGTAGGGTGCGCTGTTTTGCAAACTCCATTTAAGTACCTTGGAATATCGGTTGGAAATCAGATGTCTCGTAAATCTGCATGGGAAAATACGATCCAGAAGCTTCATTCTCGGTTATCCAAATGGAAGGTTAAAACTTTGTCCGTGGGTGGTAGATTGACACTTCTTAAATCGGTTCTTGGTTCTTCCCCTCTTTACAATATGTCGATTTACAAAGTCCCTAAAGGTGTTTTACATGATATGGAATCGATTCGTAGTAAGTTTTTCAATGGAGCTGATTTGTCGGAGAGGAAAATTACTTGGGTCGCATGGGATAGAGTTTTGGCTTCTAAGAAAAACGGTGGTCTCGGTGTGTCCAGTTTCCATGCGCTCAATAGAGCCTTACTTCTTAAGTGGGTGTGGCGGTTTATCTCGCAAGATGGGTCTATCTGGTCTCGCGTTATTAGAGCTATATACGGGACTTCGATTGATCTTCATTCGACAAAATATACTTCAAATTGGTGTTCTATTCTTCGTGAAGTCCAAGTTTTGTCCTCGAAAGGTTTCGACTTTGTGTCCCGATGTAAGAAACGTGTTGGGAATGGCTGCAACACCCGGTTCTGGCTGGATATTTGGGTTCTGGATTGTCCTCTTAGTATCAGGTTCCCTCGAATCTTTGCTCTCGAGATAGACAAAGAAGTTTCTGTTTCTGTTAAAATGGGAGCTAATTCTATAGTTGATTCTTTTCGTCGTCCGATTCGTGATGGTGTTGAGCGTCAACAGTGGGGGGATTTATCTTCGATTCTTGATACGATATCTCTTTCTTCTGCCAATGACAGGTGGAGCTGCGATGTAAATGGTGACGGTATGTTTCGAGTTAAAGATATTAGGTCCTCTTTAGATGATATTTTTCTTCCTTCTTCGGCTTTAGCTACGAGATGGGTGAAGTATATCCCGATCAAGATCAATATCTTCATATGGCGTGCTCGTCTTGATCGTCTTCCTACTAGATCTAATCTTGCTAATCGTGGGGTTGTTTTAGATTCTCTTCTTTGTCCAATTTGTGGTTCGGTTCCAGAGGATGCTTCCCATTTCTTATTCCAATGTGGATTGTCTAAGCTTGTTTTTCGTAAGATTTGCCGGTGGTGGGATCTTGTTCCGAATGATATGTCGTCCTTTTCCGATTGGGATGTTTGGTTCTCCGGCATTCGTTTGCCGTGTAAGCTTAAGCTTATCTTGGAAGGAGTGTTCTATGTAGCTTGGTGGCATATTTGGAGGTTTAGGAACCAGTCTATCTTCGCCGAGACCCCTCCGAGACGTTCGGTGCTTTTCGATGATATTGTTTCCCGTGCTTTTGATTGGTGCGTTAGTAGATGTAATAGCTCTTTTTCTTGGGATAGTTGGTTGAAAAACCCGAACTTAATCTCTTTGTAATTTCTTTCTAGCATCTTGCTAGGTTCTATTTAATTTGCCGTTCAAAAAAAATATAAATTGTTTTAAGCATTGTATGTTTTATTAGCTTGTACAATGTGTATAATAACATGTATTTTTTTCATTTTAGGGGTGTTTTTAAAGTAACATTAATTAGTGTATTTAATTAGTTAAACTTTAAAAATTATCTCTCAAATACTAAAAGAATCCTATATATCTAACTTGATTTGGGTTAGGATGTAAGTGCTGTTTGTTTATTAAGAGGCTCTGAATCTGAATCTGATTCGCACATCTCAAGCTGAATATTTGGTAGAAAAGTCTGAATCTAATTCCCATCTTAATCGTGTCAAATTTGTGGGAAAAAAAACTTGAAAAAAGGGGAGGTAATTAATAAAACTTTAGTGGTTTTTAATTTTAAATAAATTGTATAGAGTTAAGTGTAAATTTATAAATTTACAAATTTTATTATAACTTTAAAAAATAAACAAATAACCCCTTAAACATTATTCCCCTAGACTTTATATTTTAAAATACAACAAACGTAAACAATTTTTTACTTCCAAACAAATAGTTAACAGTATATAATCACATCACAAATCTACCCGAAAACTTTTTGGTGACTTTTGATTAGCGGCCTGAAATTATATTGTAAAATCAAAAAGAAAAACACCAAAGCACATAAAATATCATAAATAAAGAAAAATTATTTTCTAGCTATTAATTGCATTTGAATTTCTGAAAAAGAATTTATTTCATTGACATGTTTTCTAAAGTGAAGTCAATGGTTTCGAATATAACGAGGAGAAAATTAATCCCCTTGTGGCCTCGGAGGTTCACTTGAGCCGACTTCGGGCTACCTAAAAGGGTAGTTTCGCTAACATAATGTCTAAGCCCTATGCGTGCACGGGCATTAAAACTAGTATTCTATCAACAACTTTCAAACGTCTTGAATTGAATTTCTTGAATCTTAAACTACCTAAACTTCTTAAATGTAACTACCAAACTTTAAAAATTATCTCTCAAATACTAAAAGAATCCTATATATCTAACTTGATTTGGGTTAGGATGTAATCTTAGTTAAATGCAGTTAGGGTGCCCAGACGGACAAGGATTATTCAGGTTGGGTTAGTTGGATTAGTAACTTTACTCAGATTGTTCAGATTTACTTTGCTAACCCGAATAATAAATAAAGTCTCGAACTATAAAAGATTTGGCTTATTCTAGTTTCGGGATCTACCGAATAAGATTTTTGTTTTTGTTTTTCTATACATCCTTATAACTTATTCATGTAAATTTCGAAGTATTAGGCAAATTTATTACTGTTACCTATATTTCTATACATCCTTATATACTGTTGTTACCTATATTTCTTCCTACCTCTACTGGCTTGCATTTATCCTTTACTCACTTTTCTATTTCAAACGTTGTATACCTACCTTATTTTATTGGATGTTTCTCCAAAACCTATTCTTACACCTTGAAGCCTCAAATCCTTTTCCCCAAAGTTATGTCTGAGCTTTACCAAAGAACTTGACTTATCACAAAGGTGTTAATTTATGAAACACCATCTTAAAAGACTAGCAGTAGTTTGAGGGAATGATCCGGGTATCGTATTCCATGTTGGAATTGATGAGTACGCTGCGTATCTCGTGAGAGTTGGGTCGTTTAGTAAAAATGAGTTAATGCTTATGTTAAGAAAAGAAATCCCTGAGAAAGGAATTGAGGGGACGGAACTCCCTTCGTTTTGTTTACGGTTGAAGCCTGACGAAAGGAAATTTTACAAAATGACCGGGCAAAATGTTGGGGACGCTAAGTCCAAGTATTTGGTAAAAGTTCATTGTGAAAGGAAAGGGGTGAAAGTAGTAGTTGTTCCTAAAAAAATTCAATTCTGTAAGGTAAATGAGAAGATCACTTTTAAAGTGTCATTTGAGCTAGACGAGAAAAAGAACTGGAAAAACATAAGATTTGTGGAAGGCTCCATAGCATTGGTGTCAGCTAAACACATAGTGACAATGCCTTTTCTAATCGAGGTAATATGGGGAAGAAGATTATGCAAATCTGACCCACGTCACTTATTCCATCTCCATGTTTTTATCTTCCCCCATATTACCTCGATTAGAAAAGGCATTGTCACTATGTGCTTAGCTGACACCAATGCTATGGAGCCTTCCACAAATCTTGTGTTTTTCCTGTTCTTTTTCTCGTCTAGCTCAAATGACACTTTAAAAGTGATCTTTTTGTTTACCTTATAGAATTATATTTTCTTAGGAACAACTACTACTTTCACCCCTTTCCTTTCACAATTAAATTTTACCAAATACTTGGACTTAGCGTTCGCAACCTTTTGCCGGTCCTTTTGTAAAATTTCCTTTCGCCAGGCTTCAACCGTAAACAAAATGAAGGCAGGTTGAGTTCCGTCCCCTAAATTCCTTTCTCAGGGATTTCTCTTCTTAACATAAGCATTAACTCATTTTTACTAAACGACTCAAGTCCCATGAGATACGCAACGTACTCATCAATTCCAATATGGAATACGATCCCCGGATCATTCGCTTTGATAACATTCACGTGATAAGTCAATTTTTAAATACACAACGGAATGAGCCTAGCTATATATATTCTTCCTAAAGGTAATTTTTAAATACACATCTACTAGTTGCAGTCCCATTATGTTAATTGTGGTTTGAGGGAATGATCTGGTAGATAATTTGAGCAGGTACTACATCTAAAATTTGATATGCTTATATGTGTCATCCTTTTTATCTTGTTTAAAACTTTTGACTTTATAATCAACCAAAGTATAAAAGATTTGATGTATTTCATTCACAATTATGACCAAGACCAACTAAAGTACAAGGAGTTACTCGTATTTAATGGAAATTTCAGTTTGGTAAGATGTCAGGTCTTGAAACACATCCATTGCTAAGATAATTTGCCCAAAATCTTGTCTTTAATTCAATTCAGTTAACTTGTTTCAACTTTTGATGCCTCTACTCTAGTTTCTCCTCAACCAGATGTTTTACCTCCTAGTTCTTTTACAACTAGCCTTGTATCACGTCACTTTACATATATATATATATACTAAATATATAGTCCTCCACTCCTGAATCTAATACCGTAGAAAACACTTTATAAATGTTTATAAGTTATGCAAAAAAAAAAAAATCCTTAATGCCTCTACGGGTCAAACTTCAAAAGTCGGATCATGCATATGCATGCCTTAACACCTCGAGAACAACATGACATGTCTATTTTTACAAACGTACTGGTTTCATAATGTGATAAATTTAAACATATAGATAATACTAGACTATAGACCCAGTGGGTTGTAATGAAATGATCAGTTATGTACTTATGTTTATTGAAACTTGAAGAGATCTCAATCTTATTGTGACAGTCTAGTAGTGATCTAGGTATATTAAATTATGGGTTTTGCTAACCACCACCCTTGAGGTGGTGTTTAAACATATCTTAATTGAAAAATAAACAATTAAAGAACACCAAACATTTCGTGTTTAACATCATATTTCATGTTTATAATGAATAAATATGTATAATTATGGATATACTACTTTATTTAATGATTTTGTTTTATTTAAAGTGTTTAAACGCCACCCTAAGGGTGGTGCTTAGCAAAACCCTTAAATTATTATTTTGGTTCAAGTACGAAAGAATAATAGTTTGAACTTTAGATCAATAGCATTTAAGACCCGTGAATGTTTCCATCATCTTTATCAACATATAAAACATGTCGATACAATTATATATATATGTACTTGAACTTTTAATCTCTCCATATTATTAAGTTATCGAAAGAATTATGCGTAACATGTAGAATGATAATCTTATTTTCAAGTAGATAAACAATTACTATTAAATATGCATAATGATAAGCTCAGATTCAGACCTCAATAGAGATGAGATTCATCAATCAAAATAGTAGGCAATTCTATAAAGAAGAAAGAATCACGAATTAAGAAGATTAGATGGAAAATGATTTGTTATGGATTGATGTGGGAAGTTAAGAGATTACAAGAGAATTCAGTTACAAGCATAAGCTAAAATTATTACATGAATGATGATTTATTGGCAAACAGAAAGGTA
This sequence comes from Tanacetum coccineum, assembly GCA_026074375.1. Lineage (NCBI taxonomy): Eukaryota > Viridiplantae > Streptophyta > Magnoliopsida > Asterales > Asteraceae > Tanacetum > Tanacetum coccineum. Next base: position 40,274 of record BQNB010051271.1, read on the forward strand.
GTTAAAATGGGCGGAAAATGTGGTTATGAACAATTTTGACTTTTCTATCTTAGACTTTCACTGCTGACTTTTGTTGACTTTTCAAATTGAACTCTATCAGTGCCTTCCTCTTCGAATAATTCTTATCCTCGAGAATCCCATGAAAACTATGGATAACTTAAGGTCATGTCAGTGAGTAATTCCCAAGTAGCATTTTCTCTAGAACCATTCACCCACTAAACTAGTACATACTCAGCTTCCTCCGATCCTTTCTTGACTGTCTTCCCTTCCAGCACAGCTTGTGGCTTATCACTGATCACAACATCTTCATCAACCTCTGGAAGAGCTTGCTGAGAATTAGGATAGTCCTCTTCAATGTTGCAAAAATCGTGAGTCGCTAGCCGGGCGGTTGACCACCCTGTAGCCTGTAATCGGTCTAGGCGCGATTAATCGGTTTTGCAAATTTTATATATAAATTTCAAAGTTACTTGTATGAGATGGATACAACACTTTAAATACACTAAAATTAAATGAGTTCAAAGTTACATTGTTGAAAACATAGACATAGATAATAAAAGTTAACAGTTAACAATTCAAAGTCACATTGTAAAAAAAAGTTTGACTTTTGTTGACCGATTAGGCCGATTTGACCGATTTTTGACTGATTTGGCCGATTTTTTTACCGATTTTTGACCAGACTGATTTTTCACCCGATTTGCCTTATTTTCCAAGGTGTATGGCCGAGTAGCGATTAATCAACGATTACAAGGCCGCCTAGGCCGATTTTTGCAACATTGGTCCTCTTTATGAGCTTTAAGTTGAGACAC